>JAPPVO010007410.1:0-20159 GCA_030407325.1 Camellia japonica | reverse complement strand
TGAGGAGCTCGTGATGCACTACCTGTGCCTGAAATGCGCGGCTCAGCCGATTTCTGCCCCGATCGTCTCTTAGATTGATCTCTACGGCCCATTTGTTTTCAGAGCTAAGATAGAGGGAATTGATGGTGAGGGAATTAATAATGAGGGGATTGTTAGTGAGGGGATTAAGTAAAATTGTGTTTGTTTTGATGATAGTTGTTAGTGTAGGGATTGTTAAATTATTTTTATATAAAATAAATATAAAATAATAAAAAAAATACAAAAACATTAAATATTAATGTTTTAAAAAAAATGCCCATCATGTAAAAAAAATTTTAAAAATAAAAATAAAATAAAAAAATTTCAAAAATAAATAAAATAAATAAAATAATATTTTTACTTAACAAAAAATACAAAAAATTAAACATTAATGTTCAAAAAAAAATACCCGACATGTAAAAAATAAAATAAAAAATAAATATAAATAAATAATTTCTAGTCCGCCGGACTATTTTTCTAATACCATGTCCTGGAAGCCCATCCGAATCCCATTTGCAAAGCCTATCCTAAGCCCTTCGCATAGCAGTCTCTTCCTCAACTCTGTAAACAAACAACACATTAAATAGGATCCACAGCTATCCTAATCAAAATCACTCTCTCATACCCCAAAACAAACGGGCCTACAAGTGTTTTTTTTTGTTTATTTGATCCATGGCAACTTCCAGGTGCTTCAAATTTTTTTAATTCAACCATCAAATATTAGGTTTCAAAAACGGAATTGGACTCGAATTTTAGGACAAACCTTCTCAATCAGTAGAATTTGATTTCGTTTCAATAATTGTGCAGAATTGGGCTCAAATTTGGGGAAAATCTTCTCAATCAGCTAATTTTGATTTCAAAATATAAAAATTTGAAAACACAAAGAAAACTTAAAAAATTGAGCAAATCAGAGAAATTTTGATTCGAGAAATTTTAAACACAGAGAAATTCTGTATTTTGAAATTTCTCTGTATCAAAATTTCTCTAGACCTAAATTGAGCACAGAGAAAATCAGAAAAATTGAGCAAATCAGGAAAATTTCAAAACACATCAAAATTTATCGCAATTTCTCTGGATCAAAATTTCTCTAAAAAAATATTAAGAGACCTCAACCACTATGAAATATTATATGTATTTTATCTTTTAAAATCTTAATATTAGAGACCTTGAATATATATATATATATATATATAAATCTCAAGTTTTAATTAAACAAATTAAAATAAAAAATGAAAATATTCTTGGCCCAAATAACTAAAAAGTGACTTTTGCTGAAACAAAATAAAAATAAACATTATTTTTTTTTTATTAAAAGTGATGGTTCGTAATTTTTTTTTATTCAAAAAATGAGGGTTATAGGTGATAATTTATTATTCATATAGAATTATTTTCAAGCAATGAATTTTTTAATTTCTATATTTTTCTATATTTAGTGAATTTTTTAAATCTTTTACGCAAACTTTTTATCTTTTAAATACACCTAATATAAATCCGTCTGAAAAATATAATATTTGTCAAAAAAAAATTAAAAATTCACCTACACTACAAGAAATGTCACTTTTGGCTACCAAAATATTGGTCGCCAAAAGTCTAATATTTAGTCGCCGAAACCATTAGCGACCAAAATATTTTGTCGCCAACTCGTCGCCTATACTCTGTCGGCGATAGTATTGGCGACTAAATATTTTTTGGTCGCCGAAAGTGACTACATTTGGCTACTAACTTGTGTTTAGTCGGTGAAGGTATCACTTTTAGCTACTAATTAATTAGTCGCCGAAAGTATATATTTGGCTACTAACTTGTGTTTAGTCGGTGAAGGTATCACTTTTACCTACTAATTAATTAGTCGCTGATAGTATACATTTGGCTACTAACTTGTGTTTAGTCGGCAAAAGTATCACTTTTAGCTACTAATTAATTAGTCGCCGAAAGTATACATTTGGCTACCAACTTGTGTTTAGTCGGTGAAGGTATCACTTTTACCTACTAATTAATTAGTCACTGAAAGTATACATTTGGCTACTAACTTGTGTTTAGTCGGCAAAAGATATGTTTCCGCCACTAATATATTAGTCACTAAAAGTGCTACCATAATTTGAAAATAACTATTATAGACCAAAATTTTTGGTGGCCAAATAATTTGAGAATAACTATTACGTATTTAACTACCAAAATATTTGGTAGCCAAATACTTTAACATGTTTTTTTTTTTTTTTTTAAATAAAATTTTTCTATAAACAACCTGTACAAATTAATCCATTATTAATACAACCTGTACCCTGTATAAACAATATAATTCATCAAAGAAATATAATCCATCAACATGCACACATTTCAGTTCCAACCATCCAAAAAATTAATATTGAACGTCCACTTATATATATATTACAAATTTCATAAGAACCATGTCTAATCCACGCCAAGAATTTAATTCCATACATAATACTGGAACAACCAAATTAATTGTACACCTAGAACTTCTGTACCACAACAAATTAATTGTACACCTAGTAAGTGCTTTTATAAAGTAGTTGCGAATCTCCGGTATTGTAAGCTGGATCAGATGAGAATACCTGCAAAAATTAGAAATAAATAATCATTTTAATAGGCAATGGAAGCACATAGCTAATCTAGTGATGAATATGAATATGAAAGCAATTAGAAATTTAAAGAAGAAGAAGAATTCATAGTCAGGCCTAAATTTTCTAACAATATTCATATATATAAATACTAGCGTATGCCCGTGCCTGAAGGCACGGTGTAAATAATGTTAGGATTATAATATAATTGTAATCACAACACTATTTAAATTTAAGATTAAAATGCAATTATAAAAATCTATTTAATAGACTACACTTTAAATTTATTTATTTATTTATAAGATAAATGTAATCCAATTATATGAATTTCATTGTTCAGAGGAGGATAAGGCCGATTCTTGGGTTGATGCTTTGTCTAGAATACCTACACATAACATAACATGTGAAATTGAAATCAGAAAACAACTTTTGAGAACTCAATCAAACCCAAAGTATATTGAAATGTAGCTAAGGATAACCAATGCTACTTTCTGTGTGATGTGGCATTGGTAATTCTAGTAATAAGATTTTCAGTGTGTAGTAAATGTAAAGCAAAACTATAGAGACAGAGTGTGATCAGATCTAAAGATGCCAATGTATCTTCAAGGAGACATACTGAACCCACCAATTGATAATCAAATATCAGATAAGAATGTGTCCATTAGTCAAGAAATAAAACATAATAATTAAGGAAGCTTAAGGATGCAGCAACCAACCAAAGATCGTCAAATGTTCAATACAAATGTATCACAAAAATAGTGGACATAAAACTTTATAATTAAGGGCAATATAATATCCATGAGCTTTAACATCAATCACTTCATCCCATAGCATAAAAAAAATGTTTTTCACAATATCCAGGGGAAATGGTCCTGATAGATTTGGTTATAAGAGAAGAGGCAATGACAATTGAAGAAGGATCATATGTTTTTCTGAATCTGATCCTCACATCACCGTTCTTCCTTCCCATGTTGGTAATTGTCAATTAACAACATAATGTTTTATGTGAATATCTAAATGTTTCTAAATATAAAATGTGTTGGTTGAACATTTCAATGCTTTCTTAATGTTTGGGGCTTGATTTGAAACCTTTTCTTTTTAATTTTCTGCCGGTAGTTCTATTATTGGCTACTTAAATAAGATCTGCTAAATTTTCTGCCAGTAGAATGAAGAAGACATAAAGATTTTCTTGGTCAGAAGATCTACTTAAAAATGTTGAGATTAATTACAACATCTTAGCAACCTTACTTGTAATTAATGTAAGTAGATCAAAATTTTCTGAAGGAAGTGGAAGGAAACTTCATAAAATTGAGAGGGATGTATAATTAATGGTAATTCCCGTATAATTGCTCTACTTAAATTACGCTAGTGCCTTCAGGAATTTCATAAAATAAGTGATTGATGCAGGAATGTCATCATTGAGAGCATGTTGAGATTAATATAATTGCAATTTTATGTCTTGCATCGTACGTTTACAGTTCTAGTGTATGCACGGTGTAAATAAAATAAGTGAATAAAAAATATAAATAAATAAACAGGGAGGAAAAAAAGGAAAGGGGGAAATAAAAAAAAAAAAGAAACTTCATAAACTTCAATTTTATATTTATCCAAAACATGCTCTACTTACATTAATTTTCCTTTTTAAATTTTCTATAAATTTAAACTTGTAATACATGCTCCAAAACATGTTTGAAGACATAAACATTTTCTACATTCTCTACCCCTGCAACTGACCAAGAAAATGCAGAGAGGAGCATTGCTTTGTTTTTTTTGAGAATAAACTGTCATATCAGCTAATGATTGATGCAGCGGGAAAGTGTGGTGTTGGATTTAGAGGTCCATCTGCCGAAATCCTGAAGACTACATGGTTGGAAAGGATCAAGTCTGAAGTGAGCTTACAGACCCAAGATATTGAGAAAGAGTGGACCACAACAGGTTGTACTATAATAGCAGAAACGTGGGTAGATAACAAATCAAGAGCTTAAATTCAAGATTTTGGCAGGTATAATGAGCCATATCCTACAAATCAAACGTGGGCAGAACCTTCTTCCACAAATCAGTAGAATGTAAAATACTTTGCTGATTTTTTTGATTCTGTAATTCAAGATTTTGGCCCAGAAAATGTTGTGCAAATAATTGTAGATAATACTCTCAATTGCGCAGGTATAATGAGCCATATCCTACAGAACTATGGAACTATTTTTGTGTCCCCTTGTGCTTCTCAATGTTTGAACACAAAAATGCGTTTTAAATGTGATGAAAAAAAATAATTAAAATGCAATATTACTCTACGTTATGAACAGAATTTCAATTTGAATACAGAACTATGAAACTATTTTTGTGTCCCCTTGTGCTTCTCAATGTTTGAACACAAAAATGCGTTTTAAATGTGATGAAAAAAAATAATTATGATGGTAATAATTAACAGATTAAAATGCAATATTACTCTACCACTATAAATGGAGTTTTCTAAGGTAGATTGGGTGAACACAATACTGGAGGAGTTTTCTAAGGTAGATTGCGAAGTTCATATATAACAATTCATCGATTCTTGATCTGATGAAGAAGTTCACTGGAGGACAGGAAATCATTAAGACTGGTATCACAAAGTCCATTTCCAACCTGAGGTCGAGATTGAAACATATGTTCAACAGCCCTGAGTTCTCTGCGAACCCTTATGCAAATAAAACTCGTTAGATAGCATAGAGGGGAGACGTGGCTAAGTGGAAGTTCACTCTTTCTTTGGGCGGGAAGCAGTGTAGGTAAATATTCAGTCATATACAAGTGAAGAATCAACCACAACCATCTTGTTCTCTACTTGTGCAATTTAACAGGCTAAAAATTAAACCAAAACATCAATCAAATAGCTGCATGAAAATAAATAAATAATTACCTGTGTATTCCTCATAAAGCCTCAAGTGCCTAAACAAGTTTGAAACCTGCTTCAAAGAAGCTCAGTCATCCAAATTAAAAATCTAAACATTTTAAAGCAATCTTCATGTGAAACACACATCAAGAATAAGCAATCTCCAGTCGCCTGTGCAGCCCCAATAAAAATAAACTGAAATTACGTATATGGATATAAATTTTGGGCACAAAGATATAAAAGACATCCATGTTTACGAGTGTATTGTTATTTATTTCCACTTCCCCCATTCTTTGTTTCCAAACATTGAGAAGCAGATAAATGAGTGAAGGCCTTGAATACCCAGCCCCCTGCTTTGCTCGTCACTCCCATCTCCAGTCTCTTTGTCTCTCTCTCTTAATATACAAAATAAAGAAAATACAACCCTAGAGAGTGAGAGACAGAAAAACTAAAATCTGAAATCTGAAGCCAATGAAAATATTGTAATTAAATCTGAAGCCAATGAAAATACTGTTTCCCTCCCAAGTTTCCCTCCGAAGTCTAAAGCATGATTTTTAAATTTTGTAATTATAATCGCCGACTAAAATTTAGTCGGTAAAAAATATATTAATTAAGATGAATTCTAACCACTGACTCTAGCCTGAAAGGTTTGATATCAAATCATACTAACACTATGTAAAGTTGATTTGCAATTAAGATGAATTCTTCTTTGAGGCATTTCATCAAACACCCTCTCCACCATTGGATCTCCCCCTTGATATGAGAAGCAGAAAACCACTCTGCTATCAAATATGAGAAGCTTCCACACCATTGGTCATTTTTGCTCAGTTCACACTTCCACACCATTGGTGTTTCGAATATCAACTATTGAATGAAAACCCATGGTTTGAATATGAACTACTAAACCATAGGTGGGAGGGATAATGGTCCATGTAACACAGGTGCAATGGAAAGGAAAGAAATAATATGTCAGGTAGTTCAAGTTAAAGCACTCCAAAGGTTCCCTCCGAAGTCTGAAGCTCAAATTTTCAATTTTGTAAGACTAATCGCCAACTAAAATTTAGTCGGTAAATAATGAATTAAAAAATATATTAAAAGTTACAAAAAAAATTCATTATTTAAAAAAAATTTAAATAAAAGTAACAAATATATTAAAATTATATTTAAATAAAAATATAAGTAATAAAATTATAAATTACAAATATTAAATTATCTTAAATATTGTCATAATATTTTTTTTACTTAAAAATATAATAATATATTTAAAAATTTTATATTCTTATATTCTTATATTATATATATATATATATATATATATATATATAAAATAAGAAAGAAAAGAAAGAAAGAAAATTAAAAATAAAAGAAGGAAAAAAAATTTTAAAAAAATTATGAGCCAGCTCAACCCGTGTTTTTTTAGTCGCCAATTACTTTTATAAATCCCTCAAATTTAAATTAGAAATGTCTCCCTCCAAATTTAAATTAACAATAGTGTGATTATTGTTAACCGTGTATAACGTAAAAATAATTTTAAAAAGTTGAAAAAATTAATTATTAAAAAATTAAGAAAAATTTAAAATCTGAAATAATATCAATATGTCTTACAAATAATTGGGATATTTTGTCTTTTATTAGTACTGGTAATAATATTGAAAAATTTATTGAAATGATAAATAATTGGTCTATTTTGTCTGTTATTTGTGAATTTTGATTTATTCTTAATTTATTAGTGTTATTGAAATATGATGATGTAAAAAGTATAAATAGTTTAATTGTACTTTTCATCTGAAAATAATAGTCTATTTTCAGAATTTAATTTCTTTTTATAATACAATTATTACATTTTAAAAATATTAATTTTTCAAAATTACCTTTTCATAGTATATTTTTTTAGAAATATCAATTGTCATAATTGTAAATTTTTTATTATTAATGGATTTAAAAAAAGGACAAAATAAGAAATTCATATTATTTTAATAATTAATTTTTTAAAAAATTAATATTTTTGGATGGTGGGTGTACAACCTCTTCATAAAAAAAAATATAAATATAAATATAAATAATGAATTTTTTTATTTTCATTCGGCTACCAAACATTTAGTAGCCGAAAGTAGGTCTATGGCGACTAAAATAAATTTGGTCGCCGAAACTTGACATTTGGCGACCAAAAGTTTGGTCGGGAAAGATTAAAAATTAATTTTTTTATTTTCATTCGGCTACCAAACATTTAGTAGCCGAAAGTAGGTCTATGGCGACTAAAATAAATTTGGTCGCCGAAACTTGACATTTGGCGACCAAAAGTTTGGTCGGGAAAGATTAAAAATTAATTTTTTTATTTTCATTCGGCTACCAAACATTTAGTAGCCGAAAGTAGGTCTATAGCGACTAAAATAAATTTGGTCGCCGAAACTTAACATTTGGCGACCAAAAGTTTGGTCGGGAAAGATTAAAATTTTTTTTTATTTTCATTCGGCTACCAAATATTTAGTAGCCGAAAATAGATCTATAGCGACTAAAATAAATTTGGTCGCCGAAACTTCACTTTTGGCGACCAAAAGTTTGGTCGGGAAAGATTAAAAATTAATTTTTTTATTTTCATTCGGCTACCAAACATTTAGTAGCTAAAGGTACCTCTACGGCTACTAAATTTTTTTTAGTCGCCAATTGTGATATGTTTAGCTACTAAAAATTTTTTTTAGTCGCCAATTGTAATATCTTTAGCTACTAAATTTTTTTTGGTAGCCAATAATCAACATTCCCCTACTAAAAAAAATTAGTAGCTAAAAATTTGACTTTTGCCGACTAAAATTATTTTGGTAGCCAATTCCCTAACTTTTGGCGACTAAATTGGTTTTGGTAGCTAAAAGTGGTCGGCAAAAATGCTTTTTCTTGTAGTGCTAATACAAAAAATACCAAAAACAAATACGAAAATTCAATATGTTTTCTTATTTTGTTATATTCAATGAATTTTTTAAAGATTTTTGTACAATTTTTTTACTTTTTAAATATATTAAGATTAAGTGAATCTAAAAATTTTAAAAAAATAATAATATAATATTTTAAAAAAATTATTAAAAATATAAAAATATGAATTGAAAATTCAAAAAACTATTTTTAAAAACTGAAAACCAAACAGGGTACCATTTCTAAATTTTCTTCTTATTCTTTTTTTTTATTCAGATATTTTTATTTTATAAGAAATTTATTTTTATTCTATTTAAATATTTTATTGTAATTTTTAAATTAAAAAAATTCTAAAAAAACATTTTTAAATTATTTTTTGCCATTATAAAAAGTATTTGTTTTTAATATCAACTTATTCGATAATCTCTTTTTGCAAGGTGTATTTTTTAAGCATTTTAAAAAAATATTCTATTGGAAAAACTTAAGCATATTGCTTTTACTTTTGTTCAATAATATTAAAATTTTAATTAATTTTATTTGTTATTTAAAAACTAAATTAGTAAATAATTTTATATATTTATATATACAATTTTGTTTTGGGTTGCTCAGTTATTTAGTGTCTCTGCTGTCCACTCAAATTTAATTCAAATTTTCAAATTTCTGCTAAGATCCTCACCGAATTAAAAACTATGTTGGCTACTTTTTAAAAAATTTCAAGCTTCACTCTAGTTCCTTGGGTTGATCTCGGTCAAGTTTGCAACTCTAGCAAGATTGTTTGAAAGTTACATGATTAAATTTATAACAAATTAAGAATTTATACATAAATTGTGGGACTTAAATTGTAGGTTTTAATCTTTTTTATTTTCATCATTTGTATATAAAAATTTAACTATTTATATTATTTCATATACAAATATGTTATTAATTTTTTCACATCCCGTGCATAGGACGGGTATTATAGTAGTTCCCATATATAGAAAATCCACATTTGCTTAGAATTGGGAAGGCATTTCATGGTAATGTTTTGACAAATTGAATGACAGTTTAGACAGCATTGAGAGCAGCGAGAGGCCTAAATATGTCAATTGTGTTCTTCCCCGGTTGTCCTCCTGCTAAGTCGGATAATCCTCTGATGACAATCACTGGGTACCCATTTAACAAGCTTAGACGGTTAAATTTACACCACCAATGTAATTAATCCAGTTATTATATATACCAACCGATAAATCAACAATCCCCTAAAAAGGGCGACCATGTTTACAAGACTTTCGTTCAAGAGGTGTAGGGAGGACAAGCTGTACAAAGCTTTATTCTTATTTATGAAAAAAATGTTTCTGTGACTCGTATGCAAAAACTATTTGTAATTGTTTTACTCATGTAAATTGATTTTTTTGGTTCATATAAACCATTGCTTATTTCTGTTCATTGAATGTCTAACACTCTCTAAAGTGAGTTGAGTTGCAGTAATGGCATTATCACAAGGTTTGGCAAGCCTTTTGACAGGCGTTGGAGAAGTGTGTGTGAAAGCGCACGTGTTTTTTTTTTTTTAAATATTTTTTTATGGAGCTGCTATAAACTAATTTTGCTAATAATGTCACAATAATCATCATGTCGCCTTGTTCAAACTGGCAACTTTTGAACTACATATATATGTAATTGATCCTAGAAAGAAGATTTAAAGAGTGATTAATCAAGTGAGGAAAGAAGCATTACCATCACCTACGAAGCACGGACACTTCTCCGAAGGCTGCGTATCAATGTTGGACATGTGTTGGACATGGGCACGCAGTGGACACATGTCCGACACGCAATAGAAAGTGTCCGAATTTTTTTTTGATTTTTTTGTAGCCAAACATGTAACGGACACGTTTGGGGTGAAATTCATAATTTATGAAACTTCTGTGGGGATCAATTTGTAAAAACAAAACAGATCAATATGTAACCTAAATCGAATAGTGAGAACAGAAGAGAAAAAGAGAAAGGCTTGTCGGACACACCTGGTCGCTCTTCACAGTTGGTCGTCGGCGGTCAGTCGTCAGTGGTCGCCGCTTACTACTCTTGCTGTTATCCAAGGTACAACTTCAATATTCTTCTGCATTCTTCTTCATTCTTCTTCTTCTTCTCCGATCTTTTCTCTCGTCTCCGTTAGTCGCTTTCAGTCACTCACTCTCTCTCTCCTCTCTCTCTCTCAGTCACTCTCTCTCTTCTACTCTGCTTTGAACTGATATTTTCTTTTTTCTTTTATATGGTGATTGTAACATCTCTGTCTCTCTCTCTCTCTCTCTTCTATTTTTTCTGATTTTATTTTATATTTTCTTTTCATTCTCTCTACCTCTGTTATTTGAGTATATTCTTTTTTCTTTTTTTGCTGATTAGTTTTGTTAATTTTAATAATATGTGTTTATTAATTTTATTATAGGAACCAATTTTAAATTCTGAAACAATGACTACTACAGGTGGTAGTTCTAATCACATACTTGATGATGATTTTGATGAGAACAAACCATTGTGGAAGTATATAACTAAATTAGCAAAACCTAGGAAAGGAGGAGGAAATTACCAATTACAATGTAATTTTTGTAATAATACTTTCAAAGGTTCATATACAAGAGTAAGGGCACACCTGTTAAAACTCCCAAGAAAGGGAATTGGTGCTTATAAGAAAGTTATAAGTCAAAAGCTTTCACAAATGCAAAATGAGAATGATATTGTTGAATTGAGAATTAAAAATGCTCATCCCAAAAATATACCATTTCCTCCTAATATAAAAAAGCTCATCACTTATTTATTTTGATGATTTGTTTAATTATGTTTTAATTTATTTGGAAGAGAAAAATAGAATCACAATTTATTTTGATGATTTATTTAATTATGTTTTAATTTATTTGGAAGAGAAAAATAGAATCAAAGTTTATTTTGATGATTTATTTGAAAGAGAAAAATAGAATCAACATTTATTTTGATGATTTATTTAATTATGTTTTAATTTATTTGAAAAAGAAAAATAGAATCAAAATTTATTTTGTCCCATTATTTCTCACCTAAACTTTTATCCTAAATATTGTTTGAATGTATTTAATATTTGCTTAAATCAGGAGTTCATTTCAACCCAAAAATAATGCCCAAACCAGAGGTTCAAACAGCCCAAAACAAAGGTTCAAACAGCCCAGCACAGCAACAGGCCAAAAGGTTCAAGTGGAAGATATTCAAATTAGTAATGATAGAGTGGAAGATATTCAAATGAATACAACGGCTATAAACGGCTATAAATTCAAATGAATACAATGGCTATAAACGGCTATAAGTTTCATTATATATACCAAAGCTTCTAATGTAAACAAGTTACAAGAAAAACCAGAAAATATTCTTTGATCTATAATCGTTCATATCTATTCTCTGAAAAATTTTCTGAGAAGTGTTCTTCGATTTTTGTTTACATCCTCTCTCAGAAATTATACATTAAGTCGTATAGCTTTAAGCCCATCTTTCATGTGTGAAGATTACAGAAAAATCAGAGTCTCATTTTTATATCTATCTTTGAGAGATAATTCTTGTAGCTTTCTGTGAAAGCAAAAACACTTTCTTTTCAACCTTGTAAGAGTGTAGTACACTCAGTGTTCTTGACTTAGAAAGTCTATATAAAATCTGTGGAGGATTGCTCTATTTGTAAAAAGGTTGCTAGCATCCTGTGAAGCTAGAGAATAGTGGAAAATCTCAAGTGAAGCTTGAGGAGTGGACGTAAGCTGAGTTGAAACCGAACCACTATAAATTTGTTTGTCTTTCTCTCCTTTATCTCTTTATTTTATTTAAATTGCCATAACTATATTTCATATTTTATTGTGCTAAAATCATTAATTGACATAGTTGTTAAAACACTTGTTTTAATTATTTTTATTTCATCAACTATATTTATCTATTGTGTTAGTCATAATTTTTATTAGGGTATTATTATTTTTATTTGTAAAAACCTAATTCACACACCCCTCCTCTTAGGTTGTCTTTTGGGTAACAGTATCCAAAGAGGCCAATTGAGAATGTCACTAATGATGAATCCTCAGAGAGTGATGGTGATGTAGATGGTGAAGCACTACAACAAGTTTATGAAAGTTGTATAAGGAGTCACTTAACTTATCTAAGTTGAATGATAAACTCACTATCAAACTTAAAGCTTGTGAAAGTGAGAATGTTAAATTAAATAAGGAGATTTCCAAGGCTAGGAATGATGCCATCAAAATCTCAAATGATCGACAAACTCTTTGCGCAAAACTCTTGACTTGTGAGACAGAGAAAAATGAGCTACAGCAAATCTATGCAACATATGGAGAAAAGATTGAAACTTTTGAGATGTCTCAAGCTGCCTTGGAAGAGCTAGTGTTAAGAAAGAGGAAGATCTCTAGTGTGCTATGGCCACCATTGGTCTTTGGAACAAAGGATCAAAGACGTTGAACAATATCATTGGGTCTCAACAAATGTGTTATGACAAGAGTGACATTGGCTTTTGTGTTGACAAAGAGCAAAAATGGAGTGCATTTACATCTCATGATATAAGAACTCAAGGAAAGGGGGAGCAAAATATTCGACATGAGGATAAACTTCTCAATCTTCCTAGAGTTGGTAAGGTCAAAGAAAAGAAGGTACACCCTATTTTTATTTGTCATCATTGTGGTATATATGGTCATATTCACCCTTATTGTTATGAGTTATATGGGAGAGTGTCTCATAGAGGTGGAAAAAATTCTAATACCTTGTGGGGAAGGAGACATTTCATTGGTTATAATGAGGTTATGTAACGGCCCGAAAATAATCCAACGAAATGAAATGAAATAACCAACATCCACTAAATAATAATGGCCAATCTCCAACCTTTACATCATTAATCAACAAGATTTATACAAAAGTTCCACATGCGAGTTATACATTCAATGATATCGAAATACATGAATCTATAGCATGTAGAGCATCACATTCCAAAAATAATAAAATGCCCTCTTGGGCTTACAATTTCCAAGGCTTATGTCCGGTTACACAAAATGGCCTCTCAGACCCATACATGAATAACCCTTGGCTAGCAATTAAATCATAACAAAACAGAGTTATTACTCTTCACAACATATCCACGCCCTCAACTTGGCGGGATCACCACGTCTTTTCCTATACCAAAATCCCATAGGGGTGAGCATAAAGTCCAGTAGAAAATCCTTACAAAGTATATACAGTTATGCAAATTTGCCAACATTTAATGTAAATGCAAATGCCATGCAATGCCATTTCAAAGATAATTTCATTTCATGCTCTTCTTGAAAATCACCACGTTTTTAATAACCATTTGCAATCTCATCAATTTCAAAACCTCCAATTTTAATCAATAGGGCCAGTAAATACAACTCAGATAATCCCTAGGTTGATGTCTGCAAATAGGCTTAACAAGCACTACCAATAACCCCACTTTACCGATTGCTAATCGGAAAGGAAGTGGTACTTCCTCTGCGCGTATTTTCGGTCTTACACCCCGGACACTCAGGCCAACTTATCAATTCATCTACACCTCCTAATCGGACTTACCAACGTATTTACCCCATAACATTTCGATAATTCTTATTCAAAACATCCTTTTTCTCAATGGAAGCATTTCCAAGCTCAATTCATGATGCGTAATAATAATAATAAAGTGAATGAGTATGTAATGCAATAATTAATGCCTCATAACATCCTTACATTTTAAAGTATCTCAACAATAACACAATGACAACCACATTTTAGTCATTTCGAAGCCACAAGCAATATCCTTGAATATCAATTTCCCAAAGGTCGCAATTTTCATATTTCATGGAACTCCATTATGGATCAATTCATAACTACACATGTATCTATCAATAAATTCAAGTATGACCTCCCACTTCTCTTACATCAAGGAGTTTTATCATATTTGCAAATAATAATACAAAATTCTCACTCACCTTTCATATATCTCAAGGAAAATCCACAAATTCCCACATTTTTTCCAAAACTCCCAATCTCCAGGTTTTTACCTCTTTGCCAACCACACACACACACACACACACACACACACACATCAAACACTTAAAAAGGATCCTCAAGATCACACCATTTTCAATGCATAAGATAATTTCAACTCTCAAGATTCCATCTTAGAAGGGTTTGAGATTTTTAAAATCACCTTTTTGAAAATCTCTACATTTTGGGTCACAAAAATCAAAATCAACAAAATAACTACAATAAGACCTTTGAATCAACACCAATGTTGCAAAACATGTATATATAACTCAAGAGAATCCCTACCTCAAGGTTTGATGAAGAAAAGAGAATGAAACCCTAGAAATCAAATATGCCCAAACTCAATCTCCACCGTACACAATGTAGCTCTAGCTTTGATCTTCAAGACTTGTGAGAGAAGATAGATCTAGACCCAAAGGATTGCAAGAAATCAAGAGTTTTGGGTGTTTGATGGAGGTTTTTAGAGAGAATGAAGAGCAAAATGTCTTTTTAGAGTAAGAAGGGAGGGTTAGAAAATGACTCAAATTCGGCCAAAATGAGATAAAAAAAAAAAATAGAGTTTTCGGACTGCCAGCGTCCCGCACGTGCAGAGCCTACTTCCCGCACATGCGGCCTTCGTCTCTGCACGTGCGGCCATCTCCTCCGCCCTTCACCCCTCACCTGCTTTTTAGGCAGTGTGCAACCTCCCCAACTCCCACCTTCCCAGCACGTGCGGCCCCCATCCCACACGTGCGGCCCAAGGCCCCGCACGTGCGACCCTGGCCCAACAGCCCAGAATGTCCCCGTTTCGCTCCCGGACATCCCGGACTCGGCCGTGCACCCTCCGAAACAAAAGAAAAGCCAACCCGAAATAAACAAGGATAAGAATTTGAGAAAAGGCCTCCGGACACAACAATCCCAAATAAAACAATAGTGAAAGGACGTATAACGAAACCGGTCATCACAGGTTAAGGGTTAAATTAGACCTCATTGTTTTGATTTGTTCGAGACCAAACATGAAGCGAGTTTGCATTGGCTTAGACCTTGGAGTAGGAGGTTGGAAACCAAGTTGAGACGTGTTCCTATTGAAGGGAAATGGAACCACAACATCAAGACATCACCCAAGAACCGCAATACTCACAACATTGTTCATACTAAAGCGGTTTGAGTGAGAAAGTTTGACTTGGGTTAATTTGTTTATTCATTTTTTTTTTTTTTTTGTCTTTTTGTTTTGAGTTTTTGTCTGTTTGTTTTTTGGTCTTTTGTCCATGTTTGTTCATTTCTTTCTTTCTTTCCATATATATATAAAAAATAAAATAAAACAAAAAGATTTTCTTAATATGGTTTTGCAAGGTTGAAATTTTTGAGAAATTCTTGGTGCATATTGGAATTGATAAGAATATCCATTACATGTTAATATGTTTGTGCTTTCTGTGCTCATTACTCATTTCAAAGTGTGTGTACTTTGATTAACATGTCTCATTTTGCACACACTCTTGGATTAGCAAATATCGGAATCTTTTGCATAAGTGATCAAATTTCTCTATGGACTTCTAGCATTGTGTCTTTTGCATTTCTAGAGGATTTGACCTATACTAGCACATCATGGGTGATGTTGAGCCTCGTAACCACTTGCCATCTTTTTTCATCTCCACGGCTTTCCCCTCAGTTTATTGTAACCAAGGCATGAGGAAAAGGCTACCTCAGAGTCACTAACCAGGCTATCCTTATTCTATCCATTCTTCTCTGGTTTGGTTTCCATACTCTCGAGTGTGAAAGCCGCCAATGAGTGTACAAAAGAAAGAAAGAAAAATGAAAAAATTTGGTTCATTAATTGAGGGGGAGTCTTCGCATTTACTTAACAAATACCTGTTGATTTCTTGTGGTTTGACTTTCCTAAATTGAGTTTAGATTCTCTTGCTGGAGGTCCAGCCATCAAATCACTACTAGGATTTGAATCTACTGTTTGTCGAACTCCAAGAGCTATACACACTTTTATCATGGGATCTATGCTTTTCACATGTTGTATCACATTCTTTCATGAGGAATCTTCTAGAGGTTGTGCACATTTTGTTTTCAAGTAATTTTGTTTCTTGGATATTCTTGTGTGTTTTAAGATACAAATCTGAAATTTCTTGCTTACTCCACCATATTGTTTTTGTCTTTTCCTTTTTGTTCATTATTTTTGGTGCTTGTGGTTGCGTTTACTGAGAGGGAGTTTGGTTAATCATTGCAGTGGAGTTTCTTTAGCATGGACTTACATTGATTGGTTTTGCAATGGAAGATTGGTGTTAGTTGGTTTGCATGTTGCTATGCACTGCTTATTTATTGCTTATTTGTCACATGCTATTGATTATTACATCATCATGTCCTTGCGTATGTGTTTCATATACTCTTGCTTTAGTTGACTGAGCTTTCTTTGACAATTCATGACAAAAATGGAGAGAATTTTGAGGGGGAGTTTTTTGTGTGTGTCTTCATGTTCTTAAATTTTCCATCTATTCGTGCTTCAAGATAATCTTTTTATATATCTATTGCATTCACATACTCATGTGGCACTAATAACTATTTTGCAGATCTTGACCTTGAGAAAGAAGTTTGTTTTTGTTGGTTGTAATGGGTTAGGGTGATTAGCATTTTATTTGTTAGGTGTGTTTTGTCACAGAATTACCTAAAGGAGAGATTGTTAGGTTTTTGTAATTGGCAATCTCGTTTAACAAAACTCCTTTTAATTGTAATTTTACTCGCTCTTTTGTTTTAGTGAGAATGTGAGTGTTTAGATGCAAATCCAACCCGAATTGTGCTTTTGTTTGCCACTTCGCTGACTATCTTGGGGATTTTAGATTTTTCAAAAATTATTGAAGAAGAAGTCCCCGTGTGCTGCATTATCCACAAAAATGTTGGTTAATGATCCCTAGAGTCCAACTACTAGTTTTGGCTTCCGAGAAAGGCACATACTTGAGTTCACACATTGTTCTAGTTCCATTCCCTGTAGTACACAACTTAGAACTTGCAGACTTCACCCAAAAACAAAAGGAAAAAGAAAAAGAAAAAAAGAAAAAAGGCTTCATATAGGCGAAGTTTGGATAGAATGAAAGAGACGGAAAGGGCAATATCCAAAAAAAAGAAAAAAAGAAAAAGAAATGGAAGGTCTTCTACCTTTGTTAAGCATGAGAATGGAGAGAAATACAAAAAAGTTAGATTCCTTTTTTTAGGCTTTTTGGCTATTTTAGTAGGCTATTTTAGTTTGTGTTTGGGAAGTTAGGTTAAATTTTTGGGTTGATTATTGTATTGAAAAATGTGTTTGAAATGATGTTTAAAGTTGAAATGACAAATTTGCCCCTAACCTTATTTTTTCCAAGATTGATCTATAGGGGTAAAATCTTCATTTAACTGTCTGAAGCCTACACTGTTGGGGACAGTGTAGGCTACTGTGCGCTAGACAGCCGCTGCTTTTCAGTTATTTATTTTTTTTTTTTTTTAAATCAATGGGTTAGGTGAGGCTAAAAGGCTTTTTTGCCATTTGAGACTAAAATAGCCTATCTTAAAAGTTCCCAAACACCGCTTTATATAGTCCGTATCAGTACAGTAACTTGACTTTGAATTTCTTGTGAGAAATACAAGAAAATTTATTTTCTTAGTAGCAAGCTGTTGTAACTTTCAAAAACTTAATTTCAACCAAAAGCATACTAGATAATAAAATTTTCTTTCTTTCACTGCACTTTCTATCATTTTCACTTTCCATCATATTTTTCACTCTAATCAAATGGACCACCATTGCAGAACTCAAAAAGAAATTAGTCATATTCTCAAGAGCTGCCCACAACACAAATCCCTATCCAAAAGTGACACTTCTCTATTTCATCCTTACTCATAAAGAAGAGTTTTATATTCAACCCACCTTCAAAAAGTACTAAAATTACAAAGAAAATTCAACTAAGAAGAAAAAACACATGAAAATAAAAATGGGTAGGGATGACTTGCCTCCAAAGCGGCAGCTAACTGAAGCCAGTTGTAGGTTATCCAAGCCCATAACAAATGTTGAGCAGTATTAGGCTTCCCTGACTCGAAGAAGAATTCCTCGTAGCCATACCCAATTTGTCCCAACAGATTAACCCCTTGCTTTTGAGGTATGTGGGGGCTGAAATATTGAGAGACGTAAATAGGCCGAATAGATGAACCAGAAGAGTCGAAATATATACATTGCATTCGGGCCTATTCGGCCAAATAGCCGGTTGATTGAGGGGCCGAGTGGAAAGCGGTTTTGCAGCAAAAGGAGCCGAATAAGTAGTTATACGGCAAATTGGAAGTGGGCCCAACCCCGAGGCCCAGGACGGAAAAGATATAAATAGAAGAACGTCAGACAGAAAGAGGTATGTGAGAACTAGTATGCTTAACTTAAGATACATGCAATCAAGAGAGTATACACTGACTTATCTATCGGAGTGCTAATTCCGGCACCCCCGACCGGAGTGTTCATCCATTTTCAGGTGACTAGCTGAGGATCACGAGCATCCCCCAGGATCAGAAAAGTATTTCCAAACCACCTTCCCCACAATTGGCGTCGTCTGTGGGAATACTCAAATACATCCATGGCGGGCGTAACGAAAGACCCTCCGATAGTCACTGACGAAACCACACAGAGAGACAACCTCACTCCAACAAACATGCTTGGACCGGAGACTATCGCCGTAAGATGCGCCTTAAACTTCGCCTCACCCTCGACTTCAGCACATGAGACAATGCAAGCGATCATGGAACAAGCAAAGCAAAACGAACAGAGGTTGGAAAACATGATCGCTAAGAACGAACGTCTTCGTCAGGATTTGGCCTTGGAAGTGGCGAAGTCCAAAAAAGTTGTACGCCAAGATCCGGAACGACCTCTGAGGGCAGCTGGTCGACGACCTCGAGCCTGACGACAAGACACTGATACCGACTCTGACTCATTATCCCCGGAGCCCAAGAAGAAGGGACGACCCGAAACTACCAGTTCCTCTGAAGAGACTCTACGATAAGGCATAAGCAAAGAAGAAACAGTTCAGACGAAGAAGACCAGCACGATCCCTTTGTACGACGGATTGCAAGGGCAGTGCTACCCAAGAAATTCAAAGCACCGTCATTCACCTTGTACGACGGTAAATCAGACCCCACCGATCACATCCGCCATTACAAGCAAGCCATGACGCTGCATGCAGATGACGAGGCTCTCATGTGCAGAATATTTCTGAGCAGTTTGAGACCACTGGCTGTTAGGTGGTATTATAAACTGGAGCCGGCTTTGATCAAGAGCTTCCACCAACTCCAAAAATCCTTCAGGGCAAGGTTTATCACTAATGAGGCGATTCCCTCTGGGCAATGCAGATTCAATTGGGGGAAACCCTTCTTGCGTATTCGGAGCGATATGGGAGTGTTTTAATCTGGTGGGCGATGCTTGCAATGACTCCATGGCCACCACCTTCAAGATGGGATTACATCCCGACAGTGCACTCCGCAGCCCTTTGACCAGACGGCCCCCCAAAACAGTCTGGTCGTTAATGAAGAAGGTTGAGGAATACTGCAAAGTGGAAGATGACGCCTTGCGGGTTAAAGCCGGAAACGTGGCCAACAAAACAGCCCTTCTGAAATTGCTCAACCGATAAATTTTGTACCACCTCAAAGCCCCAAACCACGGCATTGGGCTAAACGAGACAAGAGACGGGTTCTCGCCGATCAAGCAACCAATGCCCCCACCGAGCAAATGAACAACTGCAAGTCGATGGCAGGCGCACAAGGCGTGCCAACAAGAAATATACGGATTT
>JAPPVO010007409.1:0-37167 GCA_030407325.1 Camellia japonica | reverse complement strand
CTTATGACTGCCATTATTTTCTGCAAGCCACTTGAAACCTGCCTTCACAATACTTGTATTGATAATCAGGGCCCCATATCCTCGCCTTCCAAGCTTAAGGCTACAGGTATTCTTCCTTCATATACTTCATATCCCTAACTGTCTCATGCCTTTTTATTTTTTCTCTACAACACTAACTTGTTGACCTTTGATAGCCAAAATTGAGCTTGCTGTTGAGCCATTGGTTAGGGACCAACATAAAAGCAAGGCTCAAATAGATCTAATTACTCAGACAACCACCCCCTCAGTTTCAAAATTAATGGAAGACTCTTTGTCAGCCTTGCAAACACACAGCACAGAGAGGAACTACCACCCGTACGCCTGTCGAGACAGAGGTCACGGCGAAGAAGAGAGGAGAGCCACCGCTCCTGCTCTAAGTACAGACCTAAGTGATTGGAATATCCCTCTCAGCCAAATGGTTGGCAAACAACATCAAACCTTTCAGGGCAGCTCTACCAAGTATGCCTTGACTTCACATATTTACATGATCTCAATTTCCAATCACGCCTGACTGATCACTTCCTTTTGTGCAGAGAAAAAGAATGAGATTACTCAATAACACTGCTGATGATGAGAATCCTTCCACTTCTCCTCAACACATTCATCCAATTCCTAGTCCCATCACCAATGTTCTCAGAGAACCCACTCTAGAACCAACTCCACCACCACCTCAAGCATCTCAACAAACTTCATTACAACCTCCTTCACAGTCTTCGTCACAGCCATCTACACAATCTGCATCACAACATCCTTCACAGGCAGAACCTCCTCATATTGCTCTCAGTGATGTCATAGTTGGGGCTTTCCCGATGAAGGTTCTTTACCTAGGGGGCACTGAGCCTATTATTTTACCTTCTGTCTTTAGCCCTCAACAATCACCATCCAACTCCTCAAATTTCCAAACTTCAAACAAACAATCAGAGGGGATTGATTTTGACATTTCAACCAACAGCCAATCCTCTCCAAGAGATGACAATACAAAATCTCCTCAACCAGAAGCTCACAACAACCAAGGTAAATAGAAATACAAATGTGACCGTTCGTTTAAGAAAAAAAAAAACTTCTCTTTAAGTAACTGCTCTTATTCTCCAATTACAGGGACGGACAAATACATGACTCATCTCCACGACCAATGTCTGACAAAGAACTTGAAGGTTCTCATGACTTTTCCCTCTTACCAGAACCAGAAAAAGAGCCTGAAGGCCCTGATGCTGCCATTCCATCAGTACCGAAACAACTCTGCTGCCACAACCATAGTCGAAAAAGGCCAACCGTCTGCGCACACTTTATCAAGACAGGTACTACCATTTCCAACCTCATCCTATTTACTCTTTATTACTTGCAGCATATATATGAACCAAACTATTACTGTTGACAGGCCATCATTCCATCTCAGGATATTTGGGCAGAACTTTCTATTCTTCAACAACATTTAGACGAAATATTTCCATTGCCTCAAAAGCTACATCTCTTTCATGCTGAAACTTAACAAACCTTAACCACCTTCATCAACCTTATTAACACCCTAGTTGAAGAAATCATTCTACACAAAGCTGACGAAACCTTGGCCTGTCTTTCTGTTGTTCTAAACCTCTCCCCTAATCCTTTCAACCCCATTCAACTAAAGCAATTGGCCAAGATCATCATGGAATGGCCAACCCTTTCACAGATGGTTCAGACTTGCTCGAAGGACATTAAAACCAAAAAAAAATTCCTAAACCAAGCCCACACCATATCTACTTCACTCAAACTCAGCCACCAAACCTCTACAGCCATTCTTGAGCAATACTCAGCACTTGAATTTGAGGAAACCAAACTTATGGCAGAACTTGCCTCTGTCAGGCAAAGAAAGTCTCATCTGCAGCAGTAACATGACCAGCTTAATCAAGAAGCAAAGATGATGCTCTCCCAGATTAGACATTTTCCTTCATAAATTCAAACAACTAAAGCTGAGTTGGACCAAGCCCAAGCCATGCTGGCAAATGCTCAATTAGAATGGGGTCTTCTAGCCATTCTCTTCCCCAAATCCTAGACTAGTTTATATATCTATTTTTTTGTATTGCACAGAATGCGTACTATGTTTCAAACCATTGTGCAGACTTCTTCATTAATGAATATAAATACTCTGTTTTTGAATGGTCTATTGTATATTTTTTAAATTTTTGTGCAATTTTTCTCCCTTTGTGCATTGTTATGAACTAATCAACTCCCCTTCAAAGTTTCCTACATGGTTGGATAATACTTCTTCACATATTTTCCATTTATATATCTTCTATGTGGTTGCCCTTCCAAGGATTGGTTTATGTAAAGAATGTCACAGTTTGGCAATAGTTTTGTGAAATTCAACTGGACATACCAACATTTTTGCCGCGTTAAGCTTGTTGGTGTCCAGTGTAGCAGATGGCAATGAGTCAAATAGGTACGCCACACGGTCGACCATATCTATTTGTACGCAAACCAATATACTCCTCTATAATTGAAAGACATGTAAATGTACACATAAACACAAGTGAAGACATTGTTTAGAGGGCATTCGAACATGTACTCACTTTCATATTTACATTGACATTCATATTAATGGTTCGATATTCATATTAAATCTACTCACTTTAATGGTCTGGACATTCATATTACCTTCTCACATGCATCAAGCACACCAGTATATCTGTCATGTACAGATGTTGAATATTTTTATTTAGTATCAAAATCTGCAAGTACTATAGGAATAGTGTTGGCTGCAAGATTTTAAATTAGGAAGTAATGAAGTAGAGCAAGTGATGGAGTGAGGTGGCTTAAGTTGAGAGTTAATAGATCTACTTGCATCTTTGAGGTTGGAAGATGGTGACTCAGGACCTGATTATCGATGGAAGTGTCCTAAAGGCAACTCTCAAAGGGTTTGGAGAAAATGATGGCAGCCATAACGGTTGACCAGTGTTCAAAATTGGTAGTGAAGTCAAAAGCATGCTTGAATAAAAAAGTACTAAAGCCTGGAAGAGGTTTTCATTTTCCAGGAGGATGGATTTGGCTTGGGAGAATTCTTTAATATTAGCTCTGGATTGAATTTCTTCATGAATGGTCGGGTGAAAGTAGGGATATGGTATGCATTAAGAGAGTCCAAATTGTCTGGACCACTGGTTGGGACAATAAGTTTTAAAACCGTAGCTGAACATCTTAGTGGAGGAGATAGAATAGCCAACTAGGATGTGTCTGCAAGTCAAGATATGTCTCCAAGTTTCAGCCTGTGACTGGACTTGGTCATTGGTTAAATCAAAAGGATTTGTGGAAAGATATTCTAATCTGGAGAATGAGAATTGACAGTCCTAGAATGGTTTGAGGAGAGCAGGAAGTCTTTCGAAAGGAAAATTGTAAAAAATGGTGAGATAATTAGAAAAGTTGAGGAAAGGTTTGCTAACAAAAGTGAGAAAGTGTTCTGCATAAGAATAGTGATTTGGCCTTATGGTGTTGGGTTTTGGAGGTTGTACTTCAGGAAAATAGGCATACAACTAGGCTTAAGAGAGTCAAAATGGCCCACCACAGTTAGCAGAAATTTTTTTTCAACAAGGGAGAATAAGCCCTTGTAAAGGATGGGCAAGAGGTAAGGTACAAAGGCCATAGCTTGGCCATCCTAAATGTACAAGGTTAGAGGAAGATATTTCTTGGTAATTTTATACGCAAGGACACAAAAAAGGAACTAGTAGAGCCAGACTAGATAAAAGGCAGTTCTTTCTTTATCCTCAACAAGGGAACTTGGTTTGCCTTTGTACTTTTTGGTAAATTCAGTATAGCTCATGTCAGTATTCAAGGTGAAAGTTACTTTTGGGGGTTCTAGTAAGGCATTAATTTGTTGGCCTAGGATGGATAGCCCAGTCAAGTGGGCTACATCAAGGATGATGGGGGCAATCATTCCAAATTTTAAAAGTAATGAGTTACAAGACTGGGACCAGAAGCATGCAGCAACAACAATTAGCCACTTGTCCATGTCATACTTCATGGTCGACAAGCGGATTACCTCACTAATGCCCTAGTATTTCCACACCTCAGAGTCATGGGTTTCAATTCTTCTAAACCAGCTTTGCCATGAGGAGTCCAGTTGTCTCTAGGACCTGAGGGGATTTTTGTTGTTGTTCCAGTTGGTCCAGTTGAGTCTTGGTTGATTGAGAAGCAAGTTCTCACCATTGGCAAGAGGATAGTAAGGGGATAGCTCATTTGGAAAGTGGGATAGAAATGCGGGGCCTAAGGTTGCCTTGGCAACAGAGGTAGTGCTTGGACATAGAGTGACGTCTAGTTTTAAAGCAGAGATGAGTGCTCTAACAGAGTCTGGGAACCGAAGAAGGTCATCATTGTTGTCATCTTCTTTGGTGAGCTTCGATTTCTTGGGTGCCATGGCTTAGGGTTTTAAGATGGTTAGATTTCGAGTGAAGGTTTTTGAAAATGAGGACAATTTGAGGATTTCGAAAGGAGGATGGAACTGAAGTAGTGTGAAGTTGAAAAGGTCGGCTTTTTATAATTTGTAATAGGCCCAGTGTTGAGTGTGAACCAGGGTTGTAGGTCATTTTCATTTGGGCCATGGTTTCTTTATTTGGGCCCAAAGAAGCGAATTTGTTTAAGTTAAAAACATGTGGTATTTATGTAACTTAAACAGGGGGGGCATTGTTTGTACCCATTTTTGTTGGATTTTGTCGACAGGTGGACCAGTCAGGCAATGGCATGTAACAGGGTCAAAATTGGGATCTTGCATCAATCGGAGGACAAGTTTCACCAATGAAAGTTGAATCCTATGTGTGAAGTGGCCTAGATAATGGAGTAGTTATTGGCAAAAGGTCAAGGGTTTAATGGGCAACTTGCAAGAGTAGTTGTTTCTCTCCGTCGAAGGAGGGTTAAAAGTGATGATGGACACGTGGCATCATGTAGGGGGAGTCATTCGACAGGCAAAATTGAAGATTTAATGGAGCTTGAGTCTTTGGAAATAAGAGGGGCAGTTGCAACAGTTATGCAGCAGCAGTTACAGACTTGGAAGATCATGAGGTCATGGACTAGAGAAGTACGGACAGCTATAAAGCCAGAGATTTGCAGAGAGATGAGGACCATCAACAACTTAACAACACATAGCTTTTAGGCTTGGGAGTAGTTTATTGTAACTTAGAAATAGTTTCTTTTGTAATTTACGGTTTGTAACTGGGTGAACTTCAATAGTTTCATTCTGAAATTACTTTATGTTTGCTTTGTTTACTTTGTTACTTTCAGTTGTTCTAAAGAAGTCCTCATTCTTTTGAGGCATTTGAACTGATTCCACAATTGCTTGGTTGTTCTTGTTTGATTGTTTAGTTGAAATTGTTGTTTAATTCCTATCAAATGAGAGTAAGCATAATTTTTACTAACACCCGTACAAAAAATGATATTCTTTGGGATCTTTTAGCAATCAATCATCACTACTTCCTGCTTCAATTCAGAGTTTTTTTTTTTTTTTGGGGGTGGTAAAGTTGCTTGCCATCAATTCAGTCTTAGTTACTAATCTGACTCCGCACTGATTTTAAACTTATCATTAATTTCTAATCAGCATTTCCTTGCTTTAGTCTCATCAATTAAAAGACTCCAACTAATGAAAATTTGGTGTCAATAATACAATGGAAATGATCAACTAATTGGGATTCTCACATTAGCATTTGAGTTTTAGCCGTAAATGAAACCAAGGTGTCTCTTGGTATTGCAGAGTAGCAACAAGTTGAAGTTTAAAATAACAAAACAGAAGACCAAAAAAGCATAGCAAAAGAGGGACTCACCTTTAATGCTTCCACAAGTGATGAGCCTGTTGAGAAATGTCCAGAACTTCATCAAGACCATCCTTTCCTGCTCTGCATAAAGCTCTGTGATGAAGCCCTGCCTATGAGATGACTTAAGAGTTGTGTTTCCACTACAGCTTGCGGCAGCATCTGGAGACCCAACTGCCATGAACATTGCATCTTGTTCGTCACACATCAGTGCAATTGTTGCAGGAGACAATGGCCTTCTAGTTTGTGCATCGCTTCCATCTAATATAGAATCATCCGCTATGTCTGCTTGGTTCCCACTCAAACGGTCATCAGGAATAGCTGTTTGCACAAGACCTTCTATTTTCCCCTGCTGAGCAGAAGAAACAACAGAATCTTCGAGCTGATCTCTTTCCACTTGTTTATCCATTTTTCATTTTCTATCTGAAAATGACAAATTAAAGTTCAAAAAGCAAATCTTGTGTTGGATGAAAGCATACAGGGCAGATCTACCATATTTTGTGTAACCTATAAAAAAAACTACAATAAAAAAAGAAGAAAATAGAAATATAGATCATCAAGCGAGAGACCTTCCAAGCTATATGGTGATTGATCATGTTCATACAAAAGACAGTCCGAATACAGACAACAAGCATTGTAAATATCCAAAATGATAAAAGAAAAAAAAAATAAGGAGCAAACTTAAATGAGAACGAAAAGAAAAACATGGGAAAAGTTTTTGTTTTGTCTTTAGGGTTGGACGTAGGAGAAATCAAATGAAAGGCACGCCTTTGTCTCATGGGCATTTCAAATTGTGTGAAATTCCTATGTTGCATGCAACATAACATGGTACGGGTATTAGGTGTGCAGTAGTGATACTTCCAATCTAAGAAGCACGTACACGGATATGTGACATGACACAAATATGACACGGACATGCCGACACACCAATTTTCAAAAAATACAGGACATGACACGTAGGGCACACACACGAAACATATAATTTTACATATTATTATATGTCATATATCTAAATATATCATTCAAAGATAATAAAAAAATGTAATCTAACACTTATTTTACAAATTTACATTGTTTTTTCTTTTATTATTGTATCCTAAATTATTTAGTATAAACTTATAATTAGTTTCTGTTAGAATAATATATTATTATTTGGGTTATTATTTTATAATTATTCTATACCTTAGGGCTCCCTTGTAATTATTAATCTTCATTACTATAAATAGGGGATGATATCCTAATCATTCCCTAATCTGGTTATTCTCTAAAATTATCATGGTATCAGAGCTTAACCCTAAAACCTAAACCCATCTACCCATACTACTCCTATTACCTACCAGAGCCACCAGCCACCACCGAAGACAAGGCCTCTCTCTATCGGCTCAAGCCGACTCCACCTGAGGGCTTCGGCTCAAGCCGAGAAGGACCCCAGTGTTTTTGGGTGGGTTAATGACTGTCTAGCGTTTTGGCTCACCCTTGTTGGTCGAACTCAGCAACGAAGGTCACATAGGGTTCGAAACTCACCTGGGTTGGTCGTCCGCTGGTGTCGTTTGCTCAGCCAACTGCACTTGGTAGTCCCTCTGCCTCAGTGGACTTCCCCTATGCAGTCGTCTCTTGATCACCTTCAGTTGTCTCTCGTCACTTCGTCTCTGAGTATTCACTTCGTCACTTCGTCACTTATTTGCCTGTTTGAGTGTTTATCTGTTTGTCTTATCTATTTGTCACTTTTTTGCTCTTAAAACCAGAACCAGTTCTCTCAAGGAAAAAAAAAAAAAAAAAAAAAAAAAACCTTATGCATTCTTAATTCGTTATGCCTTTATAGTGGTTATTGTATCTTCCTTCCACCACCACCACCTTCTGGGTTTGTGATTACCGCTAGTTTTGTTGAGGGTTCGATATTATAGTATCCATGACAGATTCCACCAGTGTGTCCACTACTTCTCAAACACCTAGGAGTGAGAGTTCCATTATACCTACTACCATGCCTGACAACCCCAACCCTAGTCTGAAAATCACCACCTCTCTATTTAATGGTCAGAACTATCTCGCGTGATCTCAGAGTTTAACTACTTTTTTGAAGAGCAGAGGGAAGATGGGGTATATTGATGGCAAGATACAGGCACCCACCACCACTGACCTGGGTTATGACCAATGGGAGATTACCAACTCTTTGATTATGGGTTGGCTTATTCATTCGATGGTTCCAGAAATTGGTGAGGGCTACTTGTCTATGGAGATTGCCCAGGATGTTTGGGATACTGTGGCTGCCACCTATTCCCACAAAGGGAATTTCTCACAAGCATTTAAGTTACGCTGCTCAATTGAGAACTCTGTTCCAGGGGAGCAAACTATTCTTCAGTACTTCACCTTCCTCACCAACGGTTGGAAACGCCTTGATCACCTGCAAAACTATAAGCCTATTTGCACTGCTGATTCAGTCGGGTACAGGAAGTTCATCACACAGGAACGGGTCTTCAAATTTCTGGCGGGCCTCAATGTGGAATATGATCCGGTTAGGAGTCGAGTTTTGGATATAGACACTCTTCCTTCACTTCAAGAGGCATTTGCCTATGTACAGAATGAGGAGAATCGTCAGTCTGCTACGATGTCACCTATCTCTACTGACCACTCAACATTACTATCTACCTCTAGATATAGCCTCAGCCTGACTCCTATCCCTCTGTCTGCCACCAAGGAGTCTATATTCTGTGATTTTGTCATAAGCCGCAGCATACTCGTAAGACATGTTGGACGCTTCATGGGACTCCATCCAGGGGTCAAGGTGATCGGTCCAATTTTAGAGATGGTCGGTTAGGCCAGTCTAGAGGATGGGGCTCTCATCCAAGGGCTCATCAGTCTAGTATCGTTGATACACTTGATTCTACTTCAACTTCCGTTGGCCAGCCTTCTGATGGTCTCTTTGGCATGACTACTAATGAGCTTGAGGATGTTATGTGTCACTTACTGAACCGCCAATCTTCTACTGGTCTCAGTACACCTTCCTCGTCGTTTTCCCGCTTAGGTAACTTAGTCTCTTCTCCTTGTGTTTTCCTGTCTCATAAGTCTTTGCCTTGGATTATTGATTCTGGTGCCTCAGATCATATTTTGGCTACCTTTTCTCCGCGTATAAGCCCTATTCAAGTCAGGACAAAGTTAGAATTGCAAATGGTGTTGTTTCTTCTATTTCTGGAAAAGGTTTAGTCTATGTCACTCCTACTTTACCTCTCTTCTGTTCTCCATGTTCCTAATTTTTCTGTTAACCTGTTATCCTTGAGTCGTATTACAAAGGATTTGAATTATAGTGTAACATTTTTTCCTAATCATTGTCTTTTTCAGGACCTTGTCACGAGGAGGACGATTGGCAGTGGTAGTACAAAAAATGATCTCTACTTCCTGGATCAACTAGACAAGCTTGCTCATCTTCCACCATGAGTCCTACTACCACCAATGATATATGGTTGTGGCATCAGTGTCTTGAGCATCCTTCTTTTTATTTACTTAAGCATTTATTTCCATCTGTTTTTCAAACAATAATGTGTCTAAATTTCTTGAGTCTTGTCAACTTAGAAAACAACACAACGCTTCTTTTGCTTCCAGTTTTAATAAAAGTTTAGCTCCTTTCTTCTTAATACATTCTGATGTCGGGGGTACATCTCGTGTTGTGTTTGTGAAAGATCATCGTTGGTTTGTTACATTTATTGATGATTTTTCTCGTACTACTTAGGTGTATCTCATGACAAGGTTTTTTCTGTGTTCCGCAATTTTCATAAGATGATTTGTACTCAGTTTGGGGCCACTGTCAAAATTTTTCGTTCTAATAATGGAGGTAAATACATAGATTTTGGGTTAGGGCAATATTTCTCTACTCATGGCATTATCCATCAGACCTCTTGCACCAATATCCCTCAACAAAATAGGGTTGCGGAACGCAAGAATCGCCATCTTCTAGACATGGCTCGATGCATGTGTTTTTCTATGGGTGTGCCTCGGTCGTACTGGGGAGACGTTGTTCTCACTGTAACGCATCTTATTAATCGTCTTCCTACCTAGGTCTTGCAAAAACGAGCTCCTCTTCAAGTTCTCCTAGGTTCTCGGTCCTTTTTTTATATTCCTCCAAAATATTTGGTTGTGTCTGTTTTGTCCATAATCTCTCCTACTCATGGTAAGTTGAACCCTCGCACCCTCAAATGTGTTTTCCATAAGTACACTCCTTCTCAAAAAGGGTATAAGTGTTACCACCCTCCTTCTCGTAAGTGATTTGTGTCCATGGATGTCACATTCTTTGAGTCCAGTCCTATTTCTTGTCATCTCCGGTGTCACATGGATGTCACATTCTTTGAGTCCCAGTCTTATTTCTTATCCTCTCCGGTGTCACAGTCCTCCCTTCAAGAAAAGCCTTGGTGTGAAGTGATTCATGTGATTCTATGGTGGAACCAATTCTTGCACCACCACCTACTATTGAGACTACAGAACCCAATGTCACCAAGGATAGAGACGGACAAGTTTATGTCAGGAACAAAGACAAACAGAAAGTTAACTGGATACAAGAGACCACCACTTCTGCTCCTCCACTGCCATCTCCTGCTTCTGATGAGAGTCCAGGTACCTTTGAATCTCTTGAGTCCATTGATCTTGATGTTCCTATTGCCAAGAGAAAGAGTGAGATCTTGTACTCAACATCCTATCTCAAATTTTGTATCCTACTCTCATTTGTCGTCCTCATATAGAGCGTTTGTGTCAAATATTTCCTCTGTTAGCATTCTAACCATTTTCAGGATGCTTTTGCTACCTCTAAGTGGAAACTTGCCATGATTGAGGAAATGAAAGCACTTAGAAAGAATGACACTTGGGAATTAACTGAGTTACCTGAGCGAAAACGACCTGTAGAATGCAAATGGACGTATATTGTGAAACACAAAACGGATGGTTCTATTGAGCGTTACAAGGCTAGACTTATGGCAAAAGGGTTCACTCAGACATATGGCGTTGACTATCTGAAGACCTTTGCACCCGTGGCTATGATGAATTCAGTCAGAGTACTTCTCTCTCTAGCAGCTAATCTAAATTAGCCACTTTATCAGTTTGATATAAAGAATGTCTTTCTCCATGGTGACCTCGAAGAAGAGGTATATATGGACATTCCTCTAGTTTTGAGGATCATCAGACAGAAGGCAAAGTATGCAGGCTTCAGAAGTCATTATATAGTCTCAAACAGTTTCTATGGGCTTGGTTTGAGAGATTCACTCAGGCTATGCTTAAAAATGGCTTCAAACAGAATTAGGCAGATCACACCTTGTTTGTGAAACATTCCTCACGTGGTAAGACTACAGCACTCATTGTTTATATAGATGACAAAGTTCTTACAAGAGATGATAGTGAGGAAATACTCTGTTGAAGAAAAATTTAAACCAATGAGTTGAAATCAAAGACTTGGGGAGCTTGAAGTATTTTTGGGAATTGAAGTTGCTCGCTCCAAGGATGGGATATTTATCTCACAGATGAAGTATGTGCTTGACCTCTTGAAGGAAACTGGGATGCTTTGCTGCAAAGCCTGTGACACACCACTAAAACCCAATCAAAAACTGGGGAATGATGAAGGAGGAGCAGCTATTGATAGGAGGAGCCATCAGGGATTAGTGGGTTGCTCATTTACCTTACCTCACTTCCGTCCAGATATTGTTGTTGTTGTCAATGTGGTTAGCCAGTTTATGCATACTCCTCATCAGATTCACTTAGAAGCTGTCATGAGAATTTTGAAGTACTTGAAGTCTACTCTTGATAAGGGTCTTTATTTTACAAAACATGATCATCTTCGTATAAAAGCCTATACAGATGCTGACTGGGCTGGATCAGTAACTGATAGGAGATCGACTTCAGGGTATCGCACCTTTGTTGGAGGCAACCTAATTACTTGGAGGAGTAAGAAACAAAATGTAGTTGCCAGGTCAAATGCAGAAACTGAGTTTAGAGCTATGACACAAGGGTATGTAAGCTCTTATGGATCAAGTTATTGTTGAGTAATTTAGGTATGTTCAAACGGACTCCATGCGGTTATACTGTGATAATAAGGCCACTATCAACATCGCTCACAATCCAATTCAACATGACAGGACAAAGCATGTTGAGATTGATCGCCACTTCATTAAGGAGAAACTCACTAGTGGCACAATATGTACTCCATTTGTGCAGTCTGGTGATCAACTTGCTGACATGCTCACAGTGAGCCATTTCATGACATCTTAGACAAGCTAGGCATGAGAGATATCTTCGCACTAGCTTGAGGGGGAGTGTTAGAATAATATATTATTATTCGGATTATTATTTTGTAATTATTAATCTTCATTAATACAAATAGGGGATGATATCCTAATCATTCCCTAATCTGGTTATTCTCTAAAATCATCAGTTTCATGTGTGTCTAATCGGTGGATACATGCAGTGTTAGAAGAGTGTCCTGGATCTAAAAAAAATTAAAAAAATAAGATATGTTTTGACAAGTGTCGGACACATGTCGCGAAGTGTCCAATGAGTATCAGTGTCCGAAACGGACACGACATGGATACACCACCTTCTATAAGTGCTCGTGCTTCCAACTATACATCCACCAAAACAAAATTTGCTACAAGAAAGATGTAAGCCTTGTTTGGTTTGTTTTTCAGAAAAATTTTGGGAAAAATTCTCTACAAACAAATTTTCAAGAGTAATCAAACCAAACAAATTTTTCTAAAAAAAATCTCAAAATTTGTTTGGTTACCTATTTTCCAAAATCTCTCTCTCATACACATCAAATCAATCACTTTTTTTAAAACTCTCTCTCCAAAATAATTTTCCAAAACTATTTTTGAAAAAAGACAAACCAAACAAATTTTGTACTTTTATCTCAAAAACTACTCTACAAACACAAACCAAACAAACCCGTAATCTCCACTTCCATTTAGAAGTCTTCCAATCTTTTAGTATACTACAGGCAGGTCACTGACATGGAATGTAATTGAATGCAAAACAAGTCTGGAAAGTCTTTGTATATTGACCTGCAAGGACCTGTGTAGCTTCTGCAGAAGCTATGACCAAAAGTGAGCAAAACTCCTTCACATCCTGTGATCGAAGAACATCTGCTAATGGAGACCTTCAATCATATGCGGCAGTACTAGTTAGTTGTTGAAAGCAAAAGGAAATAAGCACAACATAATTGAACAAAAAATGCACAAAATTATATCCAGGGTACATATAAGAACATTAGAATATTCACAAATTTGAATGGCTAAACCATATAACTTAGAAAATATGTACCTGTATGTCAATTTAGAAGATCCCATAGACGCTGAAGCAGTGCAAGAAACAGGTGCAGATAACAGAGACGACGAGGTAGCAGAAGCTCTTAAATAGTTTTCCTGAGTAAAATAGGGGCTATTAATACTAAGTTTCTTTGTTAATGAAGATGGAGGAAAGGACAAGGAAATTTGAACTGTGAAATTTTATTTGAAGTTTGTGAGGTTCAAAAAATTTTCTTAAGGTCTGAACCAAAGGCACAGATAATGCCAAATCAACAGAAACCAACATCACTTGGCCACCCAAATAAGATTGCATATTGCATATTCAGAAGCAACAATACAAATACAATCTGGGCTTACTGATATACGGCTACATTAAAGTTTTTACATAACCAATAACCTTAAAAAAAATAAATAAAAATAAAAACTAAATCTAAATTCAATGTGAAAGTATAATTATTAAAATAATTAGTGTTTTATGCCAAAAAACCATATATGGCTTATACTTGGGGGTGCTCAGAAAAATTAACCTGTTGAAACTATTCAATCCCAAGAATAGATTGATCACTGGGTGTTGGACCAAAAATGAGTTGCTGATATTTTCTCTTCTTGGAAGCTGGAGGGGTACCAAGACATGAAGTCCCAATAGCCCCATTAATTGCTAAATTCGTTGCCTGTTGACCATATGAAATGAAATTAGCATGGTCCCCATGGAAAAGAGCCCTTCTCTCTTCACTTCCTTCAAAGTTTTTGCAGTCCATGCATTTACAATTTTCAGAACACAGAATGTTGGCCTGAAAGCACTCACAGTATTTCTTGAGACACCCCGATTTTTTGCAATTACATCCTTTGTTGTGTTTTGCCACCACTGAAACTTCCTCCGCCTCTTCCTGCACTAGTTTTGAGAGTTTAAGTACATGCCAGACTTACTAAGAAAGATTGATGTTTAACCAAAACAGAAAGACTAGAAGTTACAAGTTACTAGATATTATACTAGAATTATCAAATTTCAATCATCAATAGAATAATGCAAATTGCTTTCTGTAGAAACTAATTTTGAACCAAAAAGAAGTCCAAAGACTCCCTGAATTTAGAGATTCCGGACTTCTTAAAAAGGTGATATATTGCCATACTTAATGACAACCACAGAGTAAGCTTTTATTAACAACATTTTATAACTTAGACCATCTCCAACGGTTCACCAAAACTGATATCAAATTCAAATTTGATGAAAAAGCTACTGTTCACTGCTCCAACGGTTGCACCAAATCGATATCAAAATGAGATTTCACCAAACATTTCATCAAACTGAGAACAGGCGAAGCATTTCACCAAATCACTGTTACTGACCGTTGGGTTATAACAACCGGTCGACCAGCCGGTTGACCAACCAGTCAACCAGTAAAAGATTCAAACAGTTCAAGAAAAAAGTTCAAACCGTTAAAAAAAAAAAAAAAAAAAAAAAAAAAAAAATTTTGCCTAACCGGTCAACCGGCCGGTCGACCACCCAGTCATCCCGAAAAAAGTTCAGAAAGTACAAAAAAAAGTTCAGACAATTCAAAAAAAAATATATATATATTTTTTTTTGCCTAACCGGTCGACCGGCTGGTCGACCACCCGATTGTCCCGGGACAGATTTGGTGAAAGGTGAACCGTTGGAGCATGTGATACCAGATTTGGTGAAATGAGTCATTTTTGACTCAAATTTGATGAAAAATCTGATTCACCGTTGGAGATGCTCTTATGGAAAATAAATAAATAAAATGCTTTCTTGTCACTACCAAGTAACTTTGTACAAAAACTGATGTGGCAGGCCACAAGAGGTGACAGATATGTAGTAGCGGGAGCTCTACAAATGTCGGTGCCCAGTGATAACACAAATCATTGAAATGATAAGCATTTCTACTTCTGCCACTAATGGTGATCACGATGGATGTGATTGCTTAATAAACTGCCACAAAGTGATGATGGCATAAATCTTGTTGTGCTTGCGATAGCAGGAATTGGACTGGGCAAAGTTTTTTAAAACATGCCCAACATTCACTCATTAAGCAACCACATTTGTTTACATGGTTTAGCCAATAGAGTTCATTCTTGCTTAATTTGCTACATAAAAACTGTTTTGCTAAAAAGGACCAAAAAAAAAAAAAAGGAAGTCAAAAACCAAATACAGAAATGAGAACAACTATTTGTAAAAAAAAATTCATTCTACATTTTGGGAATTGGCTTTTTTAGTGGCCTTTCTATGAAAAGACGTGTAAAAAAGTAGAGAGAATGATTTAACAACTTGTAGTGGCTTTTTGGCTAAAAAACAAAGTTCCCAAACAAGGCCACCACATCTATTGCATATAACAAAATGCACACAAAGATGTTTATTACAATAATCATATGGTTTTAACTAATTCACTTACAAACTTTGGCTTCCTCAGCAAAAGCATAAGAATCTAATAAGATCAGGCAGCTTAACAAGTAAAAACAGCAAAGTCATACAACAAACTTCTCATCCTAAAACTATCCAATTTTGCTCCATATGGAACACAAATGGCTGTTGATAGAGTCAAGTGGAGAAGAAAGATTCATGTAGCCAACCCCATTTAATGGGACTTAAGGCTTGGCTTGGCTTGGCTTGGTTTATAGAAACACAAAGAAGTAAGGCACTGCTCAAGCAAAACATAAAACTATCATAAATTCCAATTTAAGTTTTCCATAAAAGAATAATCAACACTTGGAATGATGTCACCATACTTAATGTGGTACACAGAAAAAAAAGGGGAACTTTCAACAGTTCAACTAATGGTAGCTGAAGAGAAAAATGAACCTTCTGATGATATATACTCAATAAACAAAAAAATTAAAATGAATATACCTAGGTAACAGCTGATTTGCCAAAATCTTGGCCAAAAAACTAGCCAAGCAGCAAAGAACATAACTGTTACCACCCGAAGCTATGTAAGTTATAACATTGAATAAAATTAAAGAGAGTCAGTCTATATACCCTTCCATCCTGTGATTTATGTGGACTGTTAGCAATCTTTGGTCTGAAAGCATTTGGGTTACGCTCTAAGGTTGCTCCAACAGCCAGTTGCCTAGCGGCATCATGCTCAACATTATTGTGACAATTTGTGCAGTTGCAACCATCACAATAGATCCCCGAAGCAAAGCACTCACAATACCTGGTGTGGTGATTATTAAGGTTTGCATTGTAATAATTAAACTCAAGAAAACAAAATAAATAAAAGAAAAAGAAAAAGGAAAATAAGGAAGATGCACCAAAAATAACATCATCTAGTCAAATTATCATATACATAGGATTTTTTTCTTCTTTTCTGGTGGCATATAGATTTGATTTTTGACGACCATGCATCTAATGTATCATTAACTTGTATGATACTAGTCATTAATTGTCAGTAGTATAACTAATCATCTATTGCTTCACCAATTGAATCCAAACAAACCATATTATAAAGCAAAATAAAACATCATTTGCACCACCTTTAGCATAGTAGATTACAATGATTTGGCATATCCAAATTTGTGCACAGCAACCCAATGTATCATCAAGACTCTCATACAGAGTTAGGGATGGAATACCCTTTTCAGAGTAGTGGATAATTATTTCTTATTTTACACACACACAGAAGAATAAGAAACTGATTCACTTTGCTTGGTTACACTTTTCAAAAAACACTTTTCAGAAAATTCTACTTTCTTATTTTCCGTATTTTTTTGTTTTTACTGAATTTTTTTAATATTTTAAACAATTTTTTTTACTTTTTAGACATACCTCACATAAATATACCTAAAAAGTAAAAAAATTGTAAAAAAAACCTTTTAAAAATTCACTAAATACCAAAAATACAAAAAAAAAAAAATACGAGAATTTAGTACATATTTTGTATTTTCATGTATTTATTAATTTTTTAAAATATTTTTTCACAAATTTTTTACTTTTTAGATATATCTAAGTAAGGTGCATCTAAAAAAGTTTTAAAAAAAAATGTTTAAAATTTAAAAAATATTCACTAAAAACAAAAAAACACGAAAAACCAAAAAACTCAGTTTTCAAAAAAACTTAATCCAAAAAACTCAAACCAAACACACCGAATAATGCCACAGCTCAGTCTCCTCCAAAAAATAGTTCTGAAAAACTAGAACAGGACAAATTTTAGATGCTCTTTTCAAGCAACCTAGGCTACACCCAGTATTTGACAGTTCACACAACCAACTCTTAGGCTATTGAAATGTTTGTTCATCCATGGCCCCCACCACAAAACAATTTGAGGTCCATCCATCTTCAAGGAAGATACATGTCTGCCGCTTTATTGGTGAAAGGACTAGAAATAATTTAAATATCATACTACAAGAGAACTACAAGGAAATGCAACTGCGTTAAGAGTTCATGTAAAAAGAAGTGAGAAAGCCATATTCTTTCTCTTTATAGGGTGTCACAAACACCCCTTCATCAAGAGGGTGAGCTGGGGTTCCACAAATTGAAGCAGTGTAATAATCACAGTACATGCTAGAGGTAATGTGCTTACAACTTCAAGCATCAAGAATTTCTGCAATTGCACTGCTTTTGTTTCTTTGGAGTACCATCCTTTACTTCTGTGTTACACCGCTGACGTGATTTTGGAGACTCTGTCATGCTGACGAAACATATATTTGCACAACAGTCAGATAAAATAGAATAAAACGTTTTAAATATTAGAAATATTCCAACAAGGATATTATTATGATCTCAAACAAGCACCATACAAACATGTTCATGCAATTCAAGCATCTTTAGATTATAATTATCGCTATGAACTAAACATTAGTAAAATGAAGTAAGGAAACAATCAAACAAAGAGAGATCAAAACTAAGTGAACATCTGACCCAAAACAAAAAAAAGCAAGCATCATCCACACCAAAATTAATATTCTTCATAATAGGCATCTGATGAATAAACAATTTCACAGTTCTTACATGCACCAAAACCTTTGAACCTTCCACAACAAGCCCTATCTTCCAGCTCCTTTCTAACCTACTTCCTCCCTGCTCTAGCTAGTGCTCCTAAGGTTTTGAACTTTGCAAGAGTTTTACGATCTGTTTGGTTTGGTTTTGGGAGATAAATTTTTAAAAAAGATTTTAAAGAGAGAGTTTATAAATTTTTTTGGTTTGTTTGGTTGTATATTTTGGAAATAGCTTTGGTGTATGGAACTTGGGGATGATTTGATGTTTTGTTGCAATTGAGTAGTTGTGTGTGAGAGAAAAAGTGATTGAGAAGGAAAGAGGAAAGAGAAAAAGTGATTGATTGATGTGTAGGAGAGAGAAACTGATTTTGAAAAAAAAAATTCCAAAATCTCTAAACCAAACAAAATTTTCTCCAAAATTTGTTCTCAAAAGCAAACCAAACAAGGCCTTAGTGTATTATCAACTTTATCAAATCATTTTGTTTTCCAATTGTGTCGCATATTTTACACATAAGATCAAAATAAGAATTGACTCATTTCATGATTTCTACCAAACAATGTGCATGATGTAACTTACCTTATAAAAATCAAATAAAAAGTGCAGGATATAGATAGATAGATGTCACAACTCAGCAACAATATAATTTTCAGTTTTTTTCCCACTGGAAAATGTTGTACAAACAAACTGTTTTAACAAAATTTTCTTGACGTGACATACAGTAATAAATTTGGTCTACACATTTTTTTTTCGAGCTAAATTTCTAGGTACTTTTTCTAGATGCATAATATTGCTGGTTTTGATTTTACTAGTCACCACTATACCTATGAAAATAACATTTTCAGCCATAAAATTCATATAAAAAAAAAAAAGCATAATTGCATAACCAAATAAGAAATGATTTAAAAATACTCTTAAACATTATTTTGATAGTATTACAACTGATTTTAAAATATCAAAACTGATCTATCTCAATTGTAAAAGTTCATGTAGTAACATGTCTGTTTGTTTGAACAATAGCATTAATATATTAAAGTTCTCTTTTATTTATGATTTGAGATGATAAATTTGCATTTCAGATTTTTAAATTTGTTTGTTGATTTTTTTAGGACTACTTTTACAGGATAAGTTTTACAATGTCACCAAGTCGCCATTGCATGAACCCCTAAGGGTTGGCCTAGTGGTGGAGGCTTAGGACTTAGGAGTTTGCTCCTCTCTAGGTCTCAAGTTCAAAACCTTAGAGAGTCTCAGTTTCAAAACCTCTTAGGTGCTATCAACTCTTGTGTTGGGCCAGTCCATACAAAGCTTTGCTCTGCCTTTAAATGGGACCCCCGCTAGTGGACGGTGGGATTGGTCCCCCAGGAATTAGTCGAGGTGCGCGCAAGCTGGCCCGAACACGCTGAGTTATCAAAAAAAGTCGCCATTGCATGGTTCCTGCATTACTCACCAACAATCAGTTTTTCTTCCCAGCATTATAAATTGTCAAAAGATATAAGCAACTACCACATTCCTTCCAATTTTCCACCATTACAACATTTTCTTTTCTTTTTACATTTACACTGTCATATATAAATCCATAGATTTCAAACATAACATCAATCAATATCAATATCTAAAATACTTACTTCATTAAAACACATTCATTCATTCCATTCCAAAATAGAAATCTTAGCAAAAGAATAACAATCAAACAAATCCCCAATAAACAAATCAATGAACTCACACTACCGGCAATGTCGGCACCGGTTGTTTCGGCCTCGGTTGAATTTGCAACTGCGGCCCCGATTGTGGCTGTGACTGAAGCTGTGATGCTTGTGACCGTGCGAATGCTAGCAATTTCGACTGTAATTGCGCTTGAGGATGATCAGGCAATATCGCATTTGCCGAAGCCCTACACATCACCGTGAAATCGAGTTGTCTCGCAAGCTTCCTCTGCGAGAAATCCGAGGCCTTCGCAACCACCGGTTCACTTTGCTCCATCGCTTTCATTACACAAACCCTTACGATTCGCTTTCGATCACCGCAAAACCCTAAACAACGCTCACAAATTCAAAAAATTCACACAATTTTTAAAATTTTTGAAAAAAAAAACACAAATGGAGAGATTGTGTAGCTATAGAGCTCGGTCTTTCGCCGAAATCTGACACAGTCGTCGGAAAATGTTCGAGACTGATCGGAATCTGACAACTCCGGCGTCGTACGGACGGCGCATTGAATGAGGTTTGGGGATGAGAGAGAGAGAGAGAGAGCGAGCTGAGCGATGAGTGATGAGGCTACACTCTGTTCTCTCTCCCTCTTCTACCTTTCGAAATTCAATTTCGTAAAAACATGGACGGTTGGATGAGGAGTGGTGTATGATCGGGCCATCGAAATTGAAAAGAGGATGTGGACGGCTGGGATTCGGTAAAAGAGGGGGATGTTCGTCAACAGCCGTCGGATTGAGAAAGCGATGTGATTGTTTTTGGAAGATTAATCAGCCGTCGGATGGGCCTCAAAATGCTATTAGGCTTCGATTTATTGTACACCTGTACGGCTATAGATTATTTGAAGACTTTCAGCAATTTAAATTTGGGTCATATTAGGTTTCATAAAAAAAAATCATGAAAACCATCATGAAAAGGATCTGCACCGTTAGATCAGATATGGTATTTTTTTATATACCTGATCTAACGGTGCACATCCTTTCATAATGATTTTTATGATTTTTTTTCATGAAACCTATCATTTCCCTTTAAATTTTGGATAATTACACTGCTCGAAACTTTTGATATTGCAAAAATACCTTTAGGCCAAGTTTGGCAAGTTACTAAAAAGTTAAAAAGTCAAAAAGTTACTCAAAAAATTAAAAAGTTATCACTATTTACAAAAAGTCAAAAATTACGGCTGCACAACTTCCAATCCTAATTTTCCCCTACACACTAATTTATACAATTTTTTAATACACATTTTTCCATAAAAAGTTAACCCAAACAACCATATTTTTTTCATTAACTTTTTAGTCCAAAAAGTCAAAAAGTACACTTATTTAGGACATTCCAAACAATCCCTTAGTAATGTTGGTTGGCAAAGTTTACTGTTTACAATTTTTATGTAAAAAAAACAATAATATATATATATATATATATATATATATATATATATATTTGCCTATGTTTAGTTTGGTTTTTAGATTTTTTTTAAAAAATTTAAAATTAATTTAGTAAAATAAATAAAAAATAAAGAATACTTATCATTATTACATTATTTTATTTTTTGTAAGGCCAAAAATAATTTTTTGAATTTAAAAATATCTTTTTAATATTTATTTTTATCAAATGAGTTTTAATTTTTCAAAAAAACTTCTAAAATTTTTTCTGAAAAATAAACCAAACAAGGCTTTTATGTTTATTTTTTGTTTAAAAAAAAAACAAAGAACATGTTTGATTCTCATGTATTTTAAAAAATTATTTTGAAAAAACATCTTTGTGGTTGGAAATGACGGGATAAGTGGTTGTTGGTCGACAAAGATAGTGGACTAGAGTGGTTTGCGCTAGCCGAAGGTGGTTGTCATTTATAGAATGTGATAGGCAAAGGTGATTGCTAATGATTAGAGTAGGTGGTCGACTATTGATTTTCAACAAGAGATAATAGTCAAAAGTAATTGTTGTTGGTAGGAAGTAGATAGTTGTGTGTGTGTCAATTTCTGACCACACTGCCAATTTAGTACTCAACTGGAGAACACCGGCAGAATAGATGGCACCTGTCTGACCTGTAACAGAAAGAAGAGTATCCGGCGGTGGCTCGTCTACCCGGGGGTACTCCGACGATTAAGTCAGTACTCCATATCTCTCAAAGATAACCAATAGTGCTTAACTCACTAGACAGAATATCAAAAGTCATACCTTAGACCAATAGGGGTGCATCCCTTTTATAGCCAACATAATCCTAGTCTCAAATAGAAGCCTAACTCTAATGGATTTAGGATTACTGCTAACTTGGACTCCCAGTAGGATTAAGATAAACTCTCTAAGAGTCTTATCTTTACCCAAACTGAAGTCTTCTCCCATTTTAGGACTCTTGTCCCTTATCCGCTTATCTTGGATTCCGGTATTCTCGCAGAAACATCGGCCTAGCCGAGATCATCTTGGCATCATGACCAGGACACGTGACACCTCGGCTAACACTTCGGTGTCACCTCGGCCACGTGTTGTCATTCAAAAATTATGTCCCCACAACTGCCCCCTAGATTCTATTACCTCGTCATCCTGAGGTGATGGAACCTATATCATTTATTCCACTTAGCACGTCGGCTAACCTCGCTTCATCATCTATTGCCGAAGTCAGAACTCGTCGGCTCAATATGACCAAGACCTATAGTCTGCTTTCATCAATGCCTTAGAACCAACGACCAAGTTCGTTCAAGTTTCTCAGCCGAAACTGTCCTCTTTTGCAACCGTCTCGGGGTGACACACCTCGGTTATACAAACTGATGATTTACCTCAGCAAGTACCCAAGTACCTTTTCTTGGTTTCACCTTGTAAATTTTTTCATAAAATTTCAACAAGGGTTTAACCTCGGCTTAACTTTAACTTGTAAATTGTCCACAAATTTCAACAAGTGTTAAGCAATAATTTCGGTTTAACTTCAACTTGTAAATTGTCCACAAATTTCAACAAGTGTTAAACAATGATTTCGGTTTAACTTCAACTTGTAAACTTTTCTCAAGTTTCAACAAGTGTTAAACAATGATTTCGTTTTAACTTCAACTTGTAAATTGTCCACAAATTTCAACAAGTGTTAAACAATGATTTCGGTTTAACTTCAACTTGTAAATTGTCCACAAATTTCAACAAGTGTTAAACAATGATTTCGGTTTAACTTCAACTTGTAAATTGTTCACAAATTTCAACAAGTGTTAAACATTATCTCGGTAAGCTCTTCTCTTTTCGGACTTAATCAACTTAGGCCGAGATCTTGTCTTCTGGGATCTGGGATCCGAGATCTGGAATCCGGGATCTGCTTACTTGGGCTGAGCTCTTGTCTTCTTATATCTAGTGTTATCTCGGCTTCGCTACGGCGAACCATTTCTCTTCTCTGGTTTGGACGCCTTTGTCCCCGACGTGTCCTCCTCGGCTCTGGCATACTTTTATATCCTGGCCATCAGCTCCTCCATGCTTTTCGACAATGTCTTTGCTAGTGATTTTCGAAGCAGGCAGTCATCCTTCAAGCCGCTTTTAAATGACACGACCGCCACCTCTTGGTTGCATCCTGGTATTCGGTTGAATACCTCATAATACCTTTTGGCATAGGCCCTAAGGCTTTCATCCTCGCTGATCTTCAGGGCCATTAGGGTGTCCACCCTCAATGACTATAGCTTGTTTGTCATGAACCTGGCCACAAACATCTCGGCCAGGCCTTCCCAGGTTTTCACAGTTCCTTTCGACAACTTGTGAAACCAATTCGATGCAATTTTTCCGAAGGATGAGGGGAACACCTTGCAGAGCAACGGCTCGTTCTCGGTGTACAATGCCATCGAGTTCAGGTACAAGCCGACGTGAAAGTTCGGGTCTAACTTACTGTTGTATATCTGGAACCTTGGCATACTGAACCTTTTCGGGGCCTCAAATTTGTCCAATTCTATCGAGAACGGTTTCCTCGGCTTGATAGGTGAGGTCACCTCGGCATCTTGTCACTTTCTCTGGAGGTAATCCCTCAGATCCTCCGTGGTTTGTCTAGGAGCTCAGCTATCTTTGGATTTCAGCCTCTTTGGTGCACTACTTCCTGTGTCATTGCGAGTCCTTTTGGACCTCCCTCCATTGGTCGCGTCGAAACAGAGTTCCTTCCCCTGAACATGCCGATGTTCTTTGGAGTCAGCTTCCTTGGTGCGATGTGTCCTCTGTGAATGTCCCCTTCTGGATTCTCCTCGTCCGACCTCCCTTGAAGGCCGGTGAGAATGTTCCTTGGTCCTATCGTGCTGAGGAGTCGTAGAAGTTGTCTTCTGCCCCCCCGCCTGGGCATCTTTCTTGGCTGCTCAAGTCGGCGTATCTTGTGACGGGAACGGTGGCTGCATGACGTTGTTCTGTATCATGAAATTGACAACCGTTTGCAAGTCCGCCAATTTGTTTATCATTCCCTTTATCTCGTCGTCCCTTCGTAAGCATCTTTCTTTCCATACCTGGAGGTCGTCCTCGTTATAATACTTGCTTCGGTTTGATTTCTTCGGCACGTCGCCCTCCTGGCTGACGTTCTCTTCTCCGTGATTCTTATCACGAGTTTCTTCGTTGTAGTTATCTTCTTTGACGCTAAGGTCAATATGTTTCCCACTCTCAGTAGGAGTGTCATCCCCAACCTTCTCTTTCTGTCCGTCGTTGGCCATCTATTCTCCTTTTGTTCCTACAGATGACGCCAAATTATGTGTGTCAATTTTCGACTACACTGCCAACTTAGTACTCAACTGGAGAACACCGGCAGAATAGATGGCACCTGTCTGACCTGCAACAGAAAGAAGAGTCTCCGACGGTGGCTCGTCCACCCGGAGGTACTCCGACGATCAAGTCAGTACTCCATATCTCTCAAAGATAACCAATAGTGCTTAACTCACTAGACAGAATATCAAAAGCCATACCTTAGACCCATGGGGGTTGCCTCCCTTTTATAGCCAACATAATCATAGTCTCAAATAGAAGCCTAACTCTAATAGACTTAGGATTACTGCTAACTTGGACACCCAGTAGGATTAGGATAAACTCTCTAAGAGTCTTGTCTTTACCCAAACTGAAGTCTTCTCCCATTTTAGGACTCTTGTCCCTTATCCGCTTATCTCAGATTCCGGTATTCTCGCAGATAACATCGGCCTAGCCGAGATCATCTCGGCATCATGACCAGGACACGTGACACCTCGGCTGACACTTCGGTGTCACCTCGGCCACGTGTTGTCATTTAAAAATTATGTCCCCACAAGTCGTGGTCAAAAGTGGTCGCCAACCCAGTCAAAAATAGTTATTAGATGAGATTATCAGCAATGTTGGTTAGATTAGATGTAGTAGCCGATGGTAGTAATAAGCGATACGTAGTGGCTAGAGAATGTGTAAGTAGGAATTGATGAAAAAATAAATAAAATTATTTTTTTATGGTTACAAGAATTTAGTAAATTTTACAAACTATTTACAAGTTTTCAAAATAAAAATTGATACCAAATAGTTGTCATTGAAACCAGTCATGGTCAAAGTTAAGAGATCGACAATGACCAACCGTAATAGTATGAATAGATAGATAGATAAGTGGACAAAAAGACAAAAAGTTAAATAGACTTATTTGTTTAATCTTGTATCTACAGGATAGACATGTTTGGTTCTCGAAAAAATGCAGTTCTATTACAGGTTTAAAAGAAAAATGATATAGAAGTCTATTTTCTATACTTAATGATGTATAAATATAAAATAAGTGATTGATTGATGATTAAAGAAGACGAGAGAGAGAGAGAGAGTTGTCCTAAATTTCTTAATTTCTTAATTTTAAAAAATAATTAATAAATCACACACTCAAACACTTTTTTTTTTTTAAACAAAGAATGCATTTTTTATTTTTAAATTCATTCATTCCTTACTATCAAACAATAAAGAAAGGAGTTTTCCAATTAAGAAAAACAATTAATAATCACACACTCAAAAAGAAGGAGTTTTCCAATTTAAAAAAAAATTTAATAAATCACACACTCAACACTCAAAAAAAGAGTTTCCAATTAAATAATAATAATAATAATAATAAATCACACACTCAAATCATAAAATATTTTTATAGCGACCCTGGTCTTTTCCTTTTGATTGTTGTATCAGGACTTATGTTCCGTATACTCCGTTGTTATCAGATTGTTGTTATCGTCCTTGAATTTCTTATTTTTGAGTTATAGGATGTGTTGGGCAGGTTTGTGACAGGTCGGTTGAGTTTAGATGCCTAAACTAGTTGCCCAGATTTTGACCTGTCCGCTCGAGCGGGGAGTTTGACGCTCGAGCGGGGACCCTTTTGTTGCTTGTCCGCTCGAGCGGGGGTTTTGGCGCTCGAGCGGGAATATCACCCATCCAGTATTTCCTGTGTAATGTTGGACGCTTGAGCGGGGGATTGGCCGCTCGAGCGGGAGGTTGTGAGTGACGCTCGAGCGGGGAGTTGGGAGCTCGAGCGGGGACCTGTCTGCAGAAACTTCTGGGAGTGTGCATCCGCCGCTCGAGCGGGGAGTTTGGTCGCTCGAGCGGGAGTCTGTGAGTGGCGCTCGAGCGAGGGTTTCCACGCTCGAGCGGGGCGACTGTTATATAAGTCCGAGATCCGACTTTCTGGATCAGTTTTCATCTCCCTTTTGATTCTAAAACCCTAGAACCGTCTTCTCTCTCTCCCTACACACTTTCTCTCTTAGGTTTGATCTATTTAGGGTGTATTTCTACCCTAGACCCTTTATTAAAAAGTTAGAGTGGGTCGAGAGCTTCAGTTTAATCTGAACAAGTTTGGATTTGGAGCACTTTGAGTTTGGATCTTCATCTCCATCTTCTCTTTTTGGGCTATTTCCTTGAGGTAGGGATTTCCTACTCCAATGTATACGTTTTGTTCTAAGTTTTGGTATTCTAATATGTTGGGGTATTTTGGTAATTTTGGGAAAAACCCTAGTTGTTGTATTAAATTGAATTGTAAGTTTAATTTAAGGAAAATTGGGAATAATGGTTGAATTCACGAAATATGAGGAATTATTGATTAAATGGGGTAGTTGGTTAATTTAAATCATATGCCTAGTGAATTGTTGATTTAGTTATTTTCTGTTTAGAGATAACTGTTTTGGGCTATCGGTGGAGGATAGTCATGATTGTTGTAGACATTGCATGTGGATTAGGGATAACTGAAACTAATCACATTGGTTAAGTCATTAATGTTGACTGTTGAATTAATACAGACATTATATGTATTGATTGTGAGATGTATATGTTATACATGTATTAGTTGAGCATTGCATATGCATATTGTGTGGGAGGAGATAGGGGATGTACTCCACGGTTAGGGGAAGATAGGGGATGGACCTCTTAACCGGATTTTGTTTGGGAGGAGATAGGGGATGGACTCCATTAGCATCACTATTATGTGTGCTTATTGATATTGAAGTGTTTTTGTATGTTATTGATACAACACTAAAATGTGTATCATATTGGAAGTATGGAAGTGTTTTGATATGAGCCTGTGTCTCATTTGTTTGTTGATATTGGAAGTATGTGAATATGATATATAGTTCACTGTTGTAGTTTGGCCAGGTCCTGAGCCATGTTGATAAAAATGGAAAGTTGAATAGATAATGGAAAGTGAAAGTGACATTTTGTGTTAACCATCTATTAAATGCTATTGCTTTATTCAATGCTTATATTTGGTTTAGTATGTCTCTACTGGGCTGTGGCTCACCCTATATGGGAACATCATTTTCAGGTTCAGGTGATAAGCTACCTCCAAGGACTTAGCTTGGAAGGACTTGGATTGGAAGACTAGTTTAGTTATTTGTTTTGTTTTAATATTACATGTAATTACAAGCTGAGGGCTTAATTTGTAGTTGAGTTAGTACTCACATTTTGTGTCCAAGTGTTGGCTTGGAAAGATGTAAGCCCATAGGGCATTTACTTTCATTATTACATGTAATGTCTTTATTTAAGGATACTCTGATGAATGAATTATGGTTTATTTTCTTAAGTAATGTATCTTATTATTGTGTATGTTATGGGTTATTTTTGAGGGCGTTACAATTTTATATTAAAATATTTTAAATTCTTCACCATAAAGCAGAAAATGATTTATATAATTAAAATTTCGTAAAATGTTTTTTTTTTTCTCACCATAGCCATCATTACTCAACGTATGTATCAAATCTCATTATTTTCACACACACTAAACATTAATAGGGTTTCTTTAATTTTTTTTTAATTTTTAATTTTTTAATTATGAAAATACTATGTGTCATTATGTGTTGCATTTTAATTAGTTCATAATTAAATTCATAAAGTTTTATATTAAATCCTTAAATTATGCCACCATAATTACCATTTCAAATTACTTCCTTAATTTATGTTTATTATACCAAATTTATTTTCAAAATTGCTTCCCTTAGATTGCATCAATGCATGATTTTGATACATTCATACATACACATATGAAAAATAATTAATTCTAACTTAAAATTTAAATATTATTGATTCTTTAACACATATAATAGTTATTCTAAATATTAATAAACAATGATCTAATTATTTATATCTATTATTATATAATATAAATAAAAATGTTGTGGCTTTTTTGACATTGAAAATCTCGATATAATTTTCTTATATTTGTTGATTTTTTTAATATTTAAAATATGCATGTCATTTTGTAATTAGTCTAAAATTTAATTTTTAAATTATCTTAATCATTGTTAATAATATATTATTATTATTTCCTTGAATTTTGTGATTTTCAAAACATGCAATGATGCAATTATTAATTTTAATTTCAATAGTTTTGGTATGAAATTTATATCTATACCAATACTTCTATGTATATTATTATATAAAATGTTATTGTTTAATTTTTAAATCCTCTTAATCATTGCCAATAATATATTAGTATTATTTTCTTAAATTTTGTGATTTTCAAAACATGCAATGATATAATTACTATTTTTTGTTTCAACGATTATGGTATGAAATCTATATCCATATCTATACTTCTATCTATACAATTATATAAAAATATTATTGGGTCAATAAATTTAAAAGTCTAATCCAATTTTTTATATATTTTTTAAATAATAAAATACAAAAATACACGTGTTATAAATGTATTGGTTATTTCACTTTAATTATAATTATTAATATTTTTAATTATTATGGTAATATATTTCAAATTTCATAATTATCATCTTTCGAATTATTAAATGCATGGTTCTTTTATGAAATTGATATGAAAAATAAATTAGAATTTAAACTATAATAATACAACATTACTTCACTAAATTTAGTTTATTTATAGTATAATAGTAAACTATAAAATACATATGAATCATGACCTATCAATGTTAATTTTCAAATTTTATTATGTAGAGTTCTACTTTTTTTGGTTCAAATTTTACAATTAATTAGTTTTTAAAAAGGAATATAATATACAAGTCCACTTTTGTAGACCCATTTTCTAGACCTAATGATGTATAAGTGATTTGATTGATTGATAATTAAATAATATATGAGAGAGAGTGTTACCTTTAATATTTTAATTGATTACTACATTATTAAGCTTTGAAATTGGGTTTAATTTTTTTTATCTTGAATAGCAATGCTCTTTAAAATAAATAAAAAAATCTTACAATATATATATATATATATATTTTTTGTGACGCCCGAGATAATTACAATAGACCATCCAAACGATAAGTAAATAACAGTACAAATCAAAGTTAAGTATCCTTCTATTACATGAGATTCGATTGTACAAAAGGGTAACACATTCAATATACATTCATAAATAGGACATCCTGAATCTACAACATGTATTACCAAACCACAATAATGTAATAAAAGTTAAACAAGTAATCATATGCCATAAAAGCTTACGTCTTTCCAAATCAAGGCTTGGGTACATCAACAGTGAGCCGTAAACTCAATACAAATAAAGCCCTAGACTTGTACAAAAATTTAATACAAAAATAAATAAAATTGAGCCTTCAGCTCCATAGTCCTCCCAAGCTAAGTTCTTGGTGGAGACATATCATCAGCACCTGAAAATGATTTTCCCAAGTAAGGTAAGCCAAAACTCAGTAAATATAATCTAACACAATGTATGAATTTTAACAAAGTTATAAGTATAACATGGATACACAATGCCCACGATCAAATCATTTACGACTCTTTTACGAAATCATATTACGCCAAGCTTTATATCTCAATCTGTTTTATCTCAATTTATAAGTCATTTCCATTTCATTCCGACAACCAAACTGAAGGTACAACTCAATGGGTCTCTAACTAACACAGCCATTATACAAACACTTCTATTTGCCATTTTACGGAAACTTCATCCGCGGGAATCAGCACCCATGTATACGCACGATTTTCGGGACTTTCACACTGGATACGCATGCCAACTTAATTTAATGGTGTCCGTTCGCTTTCTTCTCTCAAACATGGAGTACATCCCCTTTCTTCTCCCAATATCATACATTTATAATGTATTAAAGACATAGCCATATTCAATGACACAGATAAGAGATTAGTTTCACCTAATCCTCATGTAATTTTTACAACAATCATAGCTATCCTCCACCAACAGCCCAAAACAGATATTTCTAAACAGACATACAATCTCCATGATAGATAAATTATCAAACTTTCCATAGGTGATAAGTAATAAACATCCAACTTCACTATTTATATAAACACCCATCCAATTTCACATTCCTAATACCAATTTCATTTATTTATACAAAATAACTATTTGAGACATTTTAGGACAAAACTCCATTTCCTTCCAAAATTCACCCCAAGAATCAAAATCAACAAATTTACCACAACAACCTCACATCTACTCCCATAACCATTTTTACCACATACATTTGAAAACCTCTTTTTGATTCTGAACCAAAACCCTAGGTTTGTTCAAAATCACCCAAATTCCAACATTTCTTACACATCAACAAATAACTAAGTTAAGAACCATAGAAGAGTGTAGAAAGTCCCTACCTCAAGCTTAGAAGATTAAGGAAGAGATGGAGGAACTTTAAAGGCACTGAAACCAAGCTTTATTCGGATCAAATGAGAGCCCCCATAGTGCTCTATCTTTTTATCAAAGAGGGTAGGGTACAAAGATCCTTAGATCTAGGTGTATCTGTAGAGAGAAGTTAGGTTTTAGAGAGAAAGAGAGGGTCAATCTAGGGTTTTGAGAGAAAAAGATATGAAAAGGTAATGTAAAAAAGTGCTGCCGCGAACTGATATACGCGCAGCTCGCTCGAGGGCAAGAGTTGTCGCTCGAGCGACCAGAGACAAAATAAGTTGTTTCGCTCAAGCGCAAAAATCTTCGCTCGAGCGCAAAATACACATTCCCATAAGTTTTATAGACAGAAGGTCGTCGCTCGAGCACAAGAAGTCTCACTTGAGCAAAGAACACTATCTCTCCAGTATTTCTGTAGGCCTGCAAAAGTACTGGGAGCTTATAAAGCTTGCTCGAGCGCAAGAAGCTTCGCTTGAGCGAAGAGACCAAATTCTAGACAATAACAATTTAAACCAACTAGCAACCAACCTGTTCTAAACACACCCAAGACACTCCAATACTCAAACTCAATGAGAAATGAGGGAAATAAGACATGAATAATAATACAAAACCACGAAACCCGAGTCCAAAATATAAAAAAGGTTGGGTCAAAACCGGAATCGCTATAATCTTTTCCTTTTAAGGAATTTCGTCCCTGAAATTATAAATCAAGTTTTAAAACTATGTTTAAACCAATTACAATAATGATAATCAATCAATTTCATCATCATAACCCATTCTCCGGTCATCCATTCTCATTAACTCGATACACAAGGTCCAACATTGAAAGTACAATCCACATTTTTCAAAACATATACAATGTTTATATTAATTCCGTGTTTCCAAAACATATACGATGTTTCTATATTCTCAAAACATATACAATGTTTTCATATTTCATTATCATAACACAATTTTAATACATGTTCAAACATCAATCAAATAAATTTGGATGCTTCTCACGGACTTTCAATTCACGTTCCCAAGTTGTTTCCTCAACCTCGTGATGTTTTCACAATACTTTAACTAAGGGAATTGTCTTGCCTCGCAAGACTTGGTCCTGAGTATCTAAGACTCTCACCGGTTTCTTCTCATATGAGACATCCTCATCTATCTCTAAGTCGGTCCAATCCAATACGTGCAATGGATCAGACTCATACTTCCAAAGCATACTAATATGAAATACATCATGAACCCCGGAAAGTTGCGGTGATAAGGCCAAACGATAAGTTACCTTTCCAATCCGCTTAAGGATCTCAAAAGGCCCAATGAATCGAGGGGACAACTTTCTACTCTTTCCAAATCTCATCAAACCTCGCCTAGGTGATATCTTCAAGAAGACATGATCTTTTACCTCAAAAGACAAAGGTCTCTTCCTGCAATCGACATAACTTTTCTGGCGACTTTGGGCAGTAACCAACCCCTTACGGATAAGAGCGACTTTCTCAGTCGTTTTCCAGACTAACTCTGGACCTAACATTAGTGCATCACCCACCTCAACCCAACATACAAGAGATCTACATGGTTGGCCATACAAGTCCTGAAACGGTGCCATGCCAATACTTGACTGGAAGCTATTGTTATAGGCGAACTCCACTAAGGGCAAGTGCCGCTTCTACGACCCCTTAAAGTCAAGGGCACAACCTCGAAGCATATCCTCAAAGATTTGAATAGTACGCTCAAACTGCCCATCCATCTGAGGATGATACGCAATACTAAAAGTCAATCTAGTGCCCAAGGCATTCTGTAAGTTTTGCCACAACCGAGCTGTGAAACACGGATCTCTATCCGAAACTATCGTCACAGGAACTCCGTGCAACCTCACTATGTTCCTAATATAAAGGTCGGCAAGATGGTCTACCGAGTCACTCATGCGCATAGGTATAAAGTACGCCGACTTGGTTAACCAGTCAACTGCTATCCCCATTGAATCCTCGGAAGGCCCACAATAAAATCCATCGTGACATGCTCCCACTTCCATTCAGCTATAGGCAAAGGTTGCAACAAACCCGCTAGACTCTGATGGTTGGCCTTCACTTGTTAACAAATAAGGCACCTTGACACAAACACAGCCACATCCTTCTTCATTCCTCTCTACCAAAACAGGTGACTAAGGTCGTGATACATGTTTGTGCCTTCCGGATGCACCACAAGGTGTGAATAGTGAAACTCTCGGAATACTTCCTCTTGGTAAGACTCTGGCATAAAAAAACAGTCACGGTATCTAACACTTGATTCAAGATACACATTTAAGTCCTTCTCCACCTTCCCACTGGAGATTTTCTCCCAGAGGGATTCCACTTCATAGTCACCTTCTGCGCTTTTCTCACTCTGTTCACAAGTGTAGGTTGTGCAACCACCGAAAACAAGGTTGTAGACTCAACAGACTCACCAAGATGCAAGTCAAACTTACCAATAACACCCAACATCTCTCATTCCCGAATGGCAATACTAACCACACTACCAATGGATTTCCTACTCAAGGCATTGGCCACAACATTGGTCTTTCCCGAATGATAATGCAACTCAAAGTCATAACATTCTATAAACTCCATCCACATTCTCTACCTCAAATTTAAGTCATTCCAAATTCTAACATTTCTTACACATCAACAAATAACTAAGTTAAGAACCATAGAAAAGTGTAGGAAGTCCCTACCTCAAGCTTAGAAGACCAAGGAAAAGATGGAAGAACTTCAAAGGCACCGAAACCAAGCTTTATTCGGATCAAATGAGAGCCCCCGGAGTGCTCTATCTTTTTATCAAAGAGGGTAGGGTAGAGAGATCCTTAGATCTAGGTGTATTTGTAGAGAGAAGTTGGGTTTTAGAGAGAGAGAGAGAGGGTTGATCTAGGGTTTTGAGAGAAAAAATATGAAAAAGTGATGTAAAAAGGTGCTGCTGTGAACTAATATATGCGTAGTTCGCTCGAGGGCAAGAGTTGTTGCTCGAGTGACCAGAGACAAAATAAGTTGTTTCACTCAAGCGCTAGAATCTTCTCTCGAACTCAGAATACATATTTCCAGAAGTTTTACAGACAGAAGGATGTCGCTTGAGCGAAGAACACTACCACCCCAGTATCTTTGCAGGCCTGCAAAAGTACTGGGAACTCACAAAGCTCGCTTGAGCGCAAAAGCTTCCCTCGAGCGAAGAGGCCAAATTCTGGATAACAACAATTTGAACCAACTAGTAACCAACCTTTTCCAAACATACCCAAGACACTCTAATACTCAAACTCAATGAGAAATGAGGGAAATAAGACATAAACAATAATACGAAGTCACGAAACCCGAGTCCAAAATATAAAAAAGGTCGGGTCAAAATTGGAATCGCTATATGCTTTTTAATTTTTAAAAGTTAAGAAATATATTTGGCACAAAACTATTGGCACATCAAGCTATATATCTAATTTTAAATCTTTAAATGGAAAGTCCAAAACCAAATTTTATAAGCCACATGTCATTCGAAATTTGAAAATTTAGAATATTTAAAATATAAAATTTAGTAATGCTATGGTGATTGTATTTGGTAGTATTTGATGTAATGCCATAAAGACAATAATTACATATTGTTGGCTTTTTGGCTTTTCGAAGGGTATTTTTGTAAATGCGAGCGTGCCAGCAAGGATCAATCAGTCCTTACAGAAATTATAATTGCCAACCAATTATCAGACGATTGTGTTTTAGTTCTTTCAGCCTCAATGAAGAGGACTTTTACTGGTGGCTTGACTTAGGAGAAATTAAGAGAATAACAGTTAATATGAAGAACAATCGAAGTATTTCATTCAACATGAACACTTACAATGGTCCAAACTCAGCCTCGAAGAGGTTTACAGCAACAGTCTACTTGGATCTACTTGAAACTACTCCTATGAATCGAAGTGCATGCAGGTATTTAAAGCGCAGGAAATTAAAGTACAGGAAATGTAAAACTGGAAAAGAAAATATGAAGTAAAGACTGGTTTGTATGATCTGAGTCTGGGGGTTTTTCTGGGGACCTCCTTGCTATTTATACTCCTCAAGGATGACCATCGAACTGCACTTCGAACTGTCGAACTGCTCCTCCATGATTGTTGATCATGCTGCCTTAGAAGTAGTTCCACTACGCCTTTCCTTGCAGTTGAACTTCCTTTTTGTATTTGAATTTGAATATGAGCAACCGTTGAAGCCACGTCATCTTATATCTCTTTATTGATCCTGTGCTACTCAGATCATGTGAGAACCAATTTTCACTGCCACGTGTACGATCAAGATTGAAGACTTGAGCAGTCTCCCCATACTATCCTTGCTTTGCCACGTGTCGAACTATAATTGGCTTTTACAAAATATGTAGCCAACATTACCCCCGCACTAATATACCCAATACTTGGTGATATTAGTGGATCGCAGCCTTTCTAACGCTTTTGGAATGTGCATAGAGTCTATCTTCTGGAAACACAACCGTCATCTCTTTGGCGATCATTTGCATTAACTCTTTTTCAATTTGTTGAACGTCCCAATACCTTAGCATTCGAACAGACTATGGCTCAATCAATTCCCTTTCCATTGATCAAGTACCCGAAGAGCCATTGAGTAATGTTGTTTCCCCTCGAAAGAACCTCCACGCATTCATTGGCCACCTTTACCGCCTTTCTATATTCAGGTCATGGAAGCCTTTGCAAATTACCAACCTTTGGACTACGAATGCATTGTCCTTAATCCTTCGATTCCACAAGTTGCAGATACAGATACAAGAAGTTCTTCCTCTGACTCCCCCTTGCACTTCGAATGAACTATTCTCAAACCTTTGATTTGGCAAGTTACAAATATGGATTTAGGAAACTCTTCTTCACAAAATTCTGCATGGGATGAAGTTGCAACTTCTTCCTCTTCTGGGGTTTCTGACTGGACAAGCTGGTCCACATCTGAGCCTTGGGATTTGAGGAACGAATTAACCATCATTTTGTTGAGTTCACTGACCCTTTAGAATTTCCTTCTTACGCTCGAAGTTCAGTGGTCTACCCCTACGTGCCCATTGACTATCGACGTAGTTTGGAGGAGAATTTGCTTGTAGCATGGTACACATCTTCCATGCCTACAAAAGTAATGCATGCTACCCGGCACCTAGAAGAAGCACAAGGGTACAACCCATCATTTTTAGCCAAAAAGGCGAAGATTTGTTCTTCTGACTGGCTTGATTATATTAATGCCTTTGTTCCTTCCACCCCCATGCCATCTCCCATAATAGAAGCATCCACACCTTCTTCTCCATCTTCTGAAGCAGAAGCATCTATCCCTTCTCTTCCACCAACTCTTTGCTGGACAGAAAAACTGAGGCTTGCACTCCCCATGAATGAAGTTTTTTCACCTTACAAACCTCCATCATTTCCTACTCCAGTTGAGCGAAACAAGCTCAACTTCTGCTTGCAGCTTTCTCTCACTTGCCTTTCAATGTTCTTGAGGACGCAGTCCCTTTCAAGAACTTTCAATGGGCTTGTGATATTCTGACTAGGAGCCATGTCCTTAATCCCCTTGCCCAAGCAGAACTTCACATGTTCCTGGACCAATTTCCATTGCTCCTTTACTGGCATCGAAATTCTAAGGCTACTACGCAATCCTTAGACCAACTTTCGTCTCTTCGAATTCATGCCCAGTACGAAGCAGAGAACTTTATCGAAGAATTCGATGATTTCAAGAATAAAGATTCTACGTATTGGGATGATTTGGTCATAGACGAAATGGAGCAAAAATTGAGAGAGGAAGCCTTCGAAATAAAGACTGAAGAGCTCTGCTACGAATGAGAGCACATCAACTCATGCAGCCAACATTAGAAGAAATAGAGGATATAATAAAGAAAAACAAAATTTCATTGGTCACTATTGGACCAAATTTCATGATCTTGTTATTTATTCTATTCCTTATTTTTATGAACTTGAGTTTGTACCCATAGGGTTACTTGATGTAATTGCCTTGGCTTGAATACCAACAAAGTTTTCTGTAACTGACATTGTTTGACTCTGTTTCCTGTCTTTAAAGCCAATTCAGGACTTCGAATTGAACAATCTCATCCTTCGAATCTGGACTCAATGTTTTTTTTAATGAAACACTAAAAGAACCAACATGTCTTTTTCCAATTTATGGAGTAAAGTTGACAATTCTGGCTGATATCATCTGGAATTAGTGTTTCGAATTCAACAACTTTAAACCAATACATGGTCATGGTTGATATAGTCAATCAATTTTAAATTGACCACTTCTGTTTCCAAAGAACAGTCCATGCTGTTTTAGTTAAAAGACGATTTCCTCTTAATATATAAAAAACCAATGATTGGTTTTGATACTTCGAACAGTGCTCCTCATCCTTAAAGAATCCTAGGATTTGCTCT
>JAPPVO010007408.1:0-24115 GCA_030407325.1 Camellia japonica | reverse complement strand
GATAAGCTCAACTTTCTCCGTCGTCACCCTAACCAACTCCGGACCCAACAAAGGTGCGTCACCCACCTCGGCCCAACAAACCGGAGACCTACAAGGTCGGCTATACAAGGCCTCAAACGGTGCCATACCGATGCTAGACTGATAGCTTTGTTGTAGCAAACTTCCACCAATGGTAAGTGCCTCTCCCACGTCCCACTAAAATCAAGGACACAACCCCGAAGCATATCCTCAAGATCTGAATCGTACGCTCGGACTGCCCGTCAGTCTGAGGATGATAAGCCGTACTAAAGGTCAACTTAGTGCCCAAGGCACTCTGCAAACTCTGCCACAACCTAGCAGTAAAACGAGGGTCTCTATCTGAGACGATCGTCACTGGGGACCCTCATGCAATCTCACTATGTCCCGAATATACAAGTCGGCAAGATGATCTTTGAATCTCTCAGTGCATAGAAATGAAGTGCGCCGACTTAGTCAACCGGTCTACACACAACCACCCAAATACATCACTACCCCGCTGAGTCCTCGGAAGACCTACAACGAAGTCCATAGTGACATGCTCCCACTTCCACTCGGCAATAGGCAAGGGTTGCAACAAACCCGCTGGCCTCTGATGCTCGGCCTTCACTTGCTGCAAGTAGGCACTTAGACACGAAGACCGCCACATCTCTCTTCATACCCCGCCACCAAAACTGGCGACCCAAATCCCGATACATCTTAGTACCTCCCGGATGCACTGCAAGGCGCGAGTGATGAAACTCTCGGAGTACCTCTTCTCGGCAAGACTCCGGCACAAACAAACGGTCTCGGTACCTCACACTCAGGTCGGGATACACCGTCAAACCCTTCTCAGCCTTCCCACTGGAGATCTTCTCTCGGAGGGATTCTACTTCAAGGTCACCCCTCTGTGCCTCTAACACTCGAGTCACAAGTGTAGGTTGCGCAACAACAGAAAACAAGGCCGCAGCCTCAACAGATTCGCTCAAATGCAAATCGAATTCACTAAGTGCTCCCAACATCCCCCACTCTCGGATGGCTATACAAGCTACATCACCTATGGATTTCCTACTAAGGGCATCGGCCACAACATTGGCCTTCCCCGGATGATAATGCAACTCGAAGTCGTAATCCTCAATGAACTCCATCCATCTCCTCTGCCTCAAGTTCAAGTCCTTCTGTGAAAACAGATATTTCAGACTCTTATGATCCGAGAACACCTCGAATCTCTCACCATAAGGTAGTGCCTCCAGATTTTCAAGGCAAAGATGAACAGCCGCTAACTCTAAGTCATGCGTAGGGTAATTCTTCTCGTGAATTTTCAACTGACGTGAGCCATAAGCTACCATTTTCCCCTTCCCCTCTGCATCAACACACAACCCAAACCCCTCTTATGAGGCATCACAATACACAGCATAACCCAACCCTCTCTCCGGAATAATCAAGACCGGAGCGGTGGTCAATTAACCTTCAACTCCTGGAACGACTTTTCACAAGTCTCACTCCATACAAACTTGACTCCATTCCGAGTCAGTCTAGTCAACGGTGAAGCTAACCTTGAGAAATCCTTCACAAACCGGCGGTAATACCCAGCTAATCCCAGAAAACTGCGGATCTCAAACACACTCTTAGGCTGTGCCCAATCTTGCACTGCCTCAGTCTTGGATGTATCAACAGACACCCCTTCCCCGGAAACCACATGGCCTAAGAACTTGACTTCCTTTAGCCAGAACTCACACTTCCCAAACTTGGCATACAGCCTATGGGCTCTAAGCAACTCAAGCACCACTCTCAAGTGTTCCTCGTGCTTCTCCTCTGAAGGTGAGTAGATCAGGATGTCGTCCACGAAGACGACCACAAAACGATCCAAGAATTCCCGGAAGATCCGGTTCATCAAATCCATAAAGACTGCCGATGCGTTGGTAAGCCCAAATGGCATCACCAGAAACTCATAAATGGCCATACCGCGTACGGAATGCCGTCTTCGGAATATCCTCCTCCCTGACCCTCAACTGGTGGTAACCCGATCTCAAGTCTATCTAGAGAAACAACGGGAACCCTTTAACTGGTCAAAAAATCATCTATGCGGGGCATAGGGTACTTATTCTTAACCGTAGCCCGATTCAACTTCCGATAGTCGATACACAATCTTAAGGCACCATCTTTCTTTTTAGCAAAGAGGGCCGGTGCTCCCCATGGTGAAACACTAGGGCGAACAAAGCCTTATCTAGCAATTCCTGGAGCTGAACTTTCAACTCAACCAACTCTGCTGGAGCAAAACGGTAAGGTGCCTGTAGACACCCCATTTTTGACCGTCCTCGAGACTTGGACGTCACCGCTTGAACACTCGGTGATCATCCATGTTTGTGTTCGTTTGGAGTTCCCGGAGTTCTCGGCTACGCGCCTTGCCTCAGGACCTCCGAACTCGATCGTTTTGTGTCTGGTTTTGCACCAAACACTTGTGCTTTGCCTTGGAGGGGCAGGGAATGGCTTGTGAGGCATCCCCACACACCACCGGCTGTGGCTAGAGGCCACCGGCTGGCTGTTGTTTTCCACCGGCACTATATTGTGCCGGTCGGCACTATTTTGTGCCGGTCGGCACTCTTTTGGCGAAATGACCATTTTGCCCAGCCGGCTACTTTACAGCTGCTTTCTGAGATATTTTCAGACAGCTGTTTAGCTCTTGTTTCTCCCCCATAACACGTGTATAGAGGGATGGGCCCTTGGATGACTTAGTTTGCAAGTCTTTGTTGCCTATAAGGAGAAGCCTCTTCTCTTGGCTCAGGGTTAGCAAATTTAGAGAGTTAGAGGGGAAAAGAGAGAGAAGCTCTGGTTTTTCTAGGGTTTGAGTTGCATACACCTTCTATCTCTATCCTTCTCTTGTGTGTCTAGGTGTTTTGTGCCTTACTATTGCACACAAACACCTAGTGTCTCACCTTCTCCTTGCAACTGAGGTTCTAAGGGCTAGTTTTTAGTGTTCTTGACTGGTTTGGAGCTCAAGGAACCAACAACTCCAACCTTTGTGAAGAAAAGCTTCAAGGGTAAGAAACTTACTTTATTTACCCCATCATTGCACTCCATTTTTGCCTAGTTTAACACAGTTTTTGAGCTTAGTGTTTAATACATAAAAGTTCTGTTTTTTAAGCCTCTTCATTGTATATTAAGAGTGTTTTGTGGTTTGAGCAAGTTTGACCACCCTTAGGCCTTGAAAAAGGCACTTTTTGTGCTATTTTGTGAGAGATCCGAGATTTTGGTGATAGGATCTCTTCACCACTGAAATCTTGAGGGATTTCAGTGGTGAAGAGCATGCCTTGAAGTCTCAAGAAGGAGAGGGCCACCCCCTCTCCTTGGTGTCCTTGAAAAGGGCAAACTTTGCTTCCTTATGGAGCTTCATGCTTGAGTGTGTGTTGAGCATGTTTGACTTATTTCCCATGCTTATATTGCCATGTTATAACATGATTTCAAGTTGGTTTAGGTCCCTCATGCGTGCTTAGCATGGTTGCCTTGTAATGCCTTTTGATGCCTTAACATGTCTAGGTAGTGTGCCTTCGTTTCTAGCATGTTTTAGGCTTAGATCCATGAAGCTTGTAAGCTTATTTTACCATGCTTTAGCTCTGTCCATAGTTGTTTTGGTCAATCTTAGCATGTATTTTGTAGCCTCTTTGTGTTTGGCTCGTTGGCCATAAGAGTATGAGTATGTAGCGTGCCTTGCTTGCCTCCTTTTTAATGGTTTGGAACCATTTAACATGGTATTTCAGACCTTTTGGTGTACTTGTATGCATGCTTTAGTTGCTTCTTTAATGCTTTAAAAGCATGTGTTGAATGCTCCATGTTTTGGTCATGTTGCACGCCTTTGTGCTTGAGCCTCTTAGATGCCATCTAGGTGCTCCTTAGGCTTTGTTTAGGTCTGCTTGTGACCTGTTTTGAGCCCCTTTAGCCTTGTGAGGTTTGGTAGACTCGGCCTTGTTTAAGCTTTCATGGCTTGTTTTAAGTACTTGGACCTTTTGTTGCATGTTTAGCTTGCTTGGTAGCATGATTTGGCATCAAGTTTTGCATGATTTTCAGAGTTTTATGTGCATGCTAGTAATCCATGTTTAACTCATTTCAAGTGTGCTTGAATGTTGTTTGTTATGTTTAAGTGTTGGTGCCTTAACATGCGTATATGTGCATGTGTATTTGGCCCTCATGACTTAGCATTTGGCTACTAATTTTAGGCCTTTTTGAGTCGCCTAATTCATGTCTAAGTCTATCATTTCATTGGTTTTCATGCTTGCCTTATATGCTTGTTTGCATGCTTGCATGAGCACCTTGCATTGTCCATGTTGCATGCCTAGTTAACATGCTTAGGGCTTCGTCACATTGACATGCATGCCAAGTCTCTTGAAGTGAGTTTGATAGAGGTTTGGCACCCTTTTGTGCCTATGTGATTTGCATGCATTTGAAATCAAATTTGCACTCTTGGTTCTTAGGGCCATCATGCATGGAAATGCGTGATTGGTGGTCCGGGAATCGAGGCACATACCCCCCCTTGAGTCACAAACATGATAGGGAGTGTGTTTGGTGCATAAATGCTTTGAATTGCCTTGCCATGCATAGTTTGTCCTCTGCTGCTGTGAGTTGCAGGATCTGCAGAACATTTTGTGCCGACCGGCACTTTTTAGTGCCGACCGGCAGTGTTTTCCCAGCCGATGGAACATTTCTGTGCCGGTGGCCTCCTTCTTCAGCCGGTGGTGCTCTGCCCCAGCCGGTGGTACTCCCCAGTGCCCTGAGAGGCATTTCTGGGACTTTGGCAATTTTCTGAGGAGGATAGCAGGGGAAACAGAGGCAAGCTGGGCATGGCGGTACGATTCCGAGCAAGTCCCGAACACGCGCCACATCCGGCCCTCTCCCCGAGGGGTTTACTGCTTTAATTAAATTTGTTAATTTAGTTAATTTGTAATAATTAATTAGCTTGTGTAGTTAATTTGTATTATTCTTTCGGTCCCTCCGAGTGAGGGCAAAGTTGTAATAAGTGTGGGTGAGTGTGTGTATGTCTTCCAACCTCCACTTCTTTCTATCCCTTTTATTTACCTGCTTACAATGGTAGATTAGGGCATGTTCAGTTAGCATACCTTATGCAATGCATGTGTGCATTCATGCATTTGTTTACATGCACCGGGCTCGGTACATCATACAAACTGCATCGTACTTTCAATTCTAACTTGAATACGTGTTACTCGTGCATTTCACATGCCATGTTTAGGATAGCCGAGCCTGTCTAATTGCACTCTGTATGCGTCGCATTAGCCACTTAACATGACCTAGGGACATGCATGTCTGCTAACTAGTTTCTATTTTGGCACGGAGTACGATGTAAGTTTTTACGCTTCAGCATATCGCATGCGTGTGAATGTTTGCCATGACAGTATGATTGCCATGCGGCTAAGTGCTTAGGTGAGATAAACTGTTTGAATGCCTGTGGGTAGAGGTTGGATTGCCTGAGTTGGAACAACTCATTGAAATCCATATTTTACCCTACTTACGAGTAGCAAAATCTAACACGTTTTTTGAGGCAAAACGGGTATGCAATGTTTATTTCCAAGTTAGGCAATCTAGTCTATACTTGTTTGCTGTGCGCATAACATAGTAATTCTAGGCTAATAATTGGGATAAGAACGCATAATGTTTTCAAAAATGGATATCACGGTTAGTAGAGGCCGGTCTTCGGACCGGGCGAAAGGGGGTGCTCATAGCTGACCTTCCCCGATCGTACCCAAGCTCCCGAGCCGAGACATTTGGTGATGACGGACACGTGGCCTTCGGCACCGAGTCAAGGTTTCCTAAATTTCCCATTTTAAAAATATTTAGGTGGCGACTCTGTAATCTGGCAAAGCAGTCCATGTTTGGCACTTCTTTACAAAATCTGTTTTTCTCAAAACGATTTGCCAGAGTTGGACTCTTTGGTTCAGATTTAGAACCGCAACACACAAAAAGAAGAGTCCGAACTGTAGCCGAGGTCCCCCGCGGACGTGCTACAGTGCCATAGAAATCGGAGTCGTGCCGGGCACTAAATCAATAGAGAACTCAATCTCTCGGTGAGGTGGCAAACTAACGAGATCCTCGGGAAAGACGTCCGAATACTCACAAACTACCCTTGGCAACACAACCTGGGTCTCATCACACTCACCACTCTCAAAGCTAGCAAGTAAACCACTAAGCTCACTCCGCCCTCGCGGATCATACCTCGGTGGCACAACACTACCAACTCGGTCTCCCAAGAAATGGAAACACTCCCCGCTCACGGTACAACAAGTGACCCTCTGGCGGTAGCAATCAATAACTGCTCAATATGACGATAACCAGTCCATACCCAAAATAACGTCAAAGCCCTTAATGGGCATAACTACGAAAGGAAATGGAAGCCTATGATCATCGACCTCTATATCACAACCTCTACATCCGTGTTTCAAAATCAACTCACCCCCAATAGGTGACACAACACAAATAGGAGATGCTAATTGTGCTAACTCCAACTCCAACACAGATGCAAATGCAGCAGATACAAAAGAATGACCTGTGTCAATCAACACTCTAGCAACCGAGTTGCAAAATAGAAAAGTACCTCTCACTACTGATGGAGCCGGTACTAGGTCCTGCGCGGTAACAGCATACACGCGCCCTGTAGGCCCCTGGTCCACCTGCTCGCCCTAGGAGCATACGACTGCTGTACTGACTGGGATGACGAAGCTCCCGGATTGGCCCTCGAGGCCTGCACAGACTGAGCTGGCTGAAAACCCTGCGTCTGTCTAGAACCAGACGCTCCTGAAGTAGCACTCAACTGTGGGCAGAACCTCTTCAGGTGCCTGTAGACACCCCATTTTTGACCGACCTTAAGACTCAGACGTCACCGATTGAGCGCTCGGTGATGTTGCATATTGTGCTCGTTCAGAAGTCTCAGAGTCGCGGCCGTGCGCCCTGCCTCCGGACTTCCGAACCCTCTTCTGTGCCTTGCCTCGGTTTGCGAACCAGACTCGGTTTTCTCTGTTTTCTTTCCTGAGGGGAGGGAGAGGTCCCGTAGACCGTCTCTCAGTGGCCGTGGGCTACATTTCGTGGCCGTAGGCCATTTTGCCCATTTCGGAGCCCGGTCCTCGGTTTTCGGAGCCGTCAGGCCGTGTGCCTCGGTTCGGGACCACCCAACCATCTCCGATTCCTCCGATTTTTGGCATGCATCACATTTACTCCCTTTCGAGGGACACTGGGGTCTTAGATACCCACTTCGTGGCCGAATGCCACTTTCGGTGCTTAACAGCCTATTTTCGGGACCTCGAACTGCGTGTTTTGGTCCCCGAGCATTCGTTTTGCATCGGTTTTTGTTCATTTTTGGCAGGTACCTCTGTTTTATCATAACGAGGAACACTGGGGTCTTAGATACCCACTTCGTGGCCGAATGCCACTTTCGGTGCTTAACAGCCTATTTTCGGACCTCGAACTGCGTGTTTTGGTCCCCGAGCATTCGTTTTGCATCGGTTTTTGTTCATTTTTGGAGGTACCTCTGTTTTATCCCAGGAAGATCACTGGAGGGTGGGAGGCTAGCAATTGTCTCAGCAACCTGTTATGCTCTTCCGGCGCCCCTCCAGCGCCCGTTTTTCTCACTTCCGGGCTAATGTTGAACACCCTAGGGCCATTTTTTTCGAGCCAAAACCACATATTTGTGTTGTACACACATGGGAGGACCCTAAAAGCACATGGCCGGCCATTAATTCTTCTTTTCATTTTTGAACCTCTTTGAAAGTGGATCCGGGAAGGAGAAAAGTCTGCGCGGCTTCACCACCGAACGGGCGTAACTCTTTGCACAAGAGGAATTAAAATATGAGGCCACCACCATTGGAAAGCTTACTTCCGGGGCTTCATTTTGCACTCAAGAATCTCCTAAGTCCAAATCCGAGGGGAGGAGATATGGTTGGTTGAAGCCCGGTTGGACTGAATCTACGCGGCTTTACGGAAACTGGCATAACTTTTTCTACAGGAGGAATTTTAATGCAAGGTTTGCGGCATTGGAAAGCTAACTTCTGGGGCTTCATCCTAGCAGGTGGCCAGCCATTTTTCTCCTATACCTGGCCGGCCGGCCACCTTTTCCAGCCGGCCGGCCACCTGCAACTAAAGCACCTTTTTGCCCACCTTTTCTCCGATTTTCTTGCGTATATAGCTGGCCTCCTAGCTCTTGAAGAAGGGTTGGAAAATATCTCTCAAGGATATACATTGATATCTCTCCAAAACCTCCAAAATCCTTAAGTTTTGGCCTCATTTGTTCATCAACACCAAGCACTACCTTCACCACTTCATTTCCAGAAGCAAGGAGGAGTTATTGGAGGGTTTAGAAGCAACTTTCATCAAGCAAAGAGGTAGCAAAAGTCTTGTCTTCAAGGGTAAATCTCAAATCCCTCTTTTGTACCATTTTCTTGCTTCCTTTCTTAACCCTATTTCCCTATTGTGTTGAGCTTCGACCCCTACTGAAAGTGGTCCCCTTTTGAGCTCATTTTGATCTTTTATTAAGGGCTCAACCCTGTTTGAGCCCTCTATGGCACACTTGCTTCAATAGCATCTTCTATGTCAATATTTTGCATTGAAATATTAGGCTTATGAGTGATCTGATTTCGAGCATGAGGTAAACTGTGAGTGGGCTTATTTTGAGCCCCTCTTCAACATTGAAGAAGGTCTCAACCCTTTTTGGCCTCTCTATCATGCACTTGCTTCACAATTCCTTCAATTTACCGTAAACTTGCATGATTTGTTTGACCTACATGAAGTCTGTTTTGGAGCATGTCATGAACTGTGAGTAGGCTTATTTTGTGTCCCTCTAAATTATTTTAGAAGGGATCAACCTTGTTTGGGGTCTCCATGTTACACTTGCCTTTATATCTCTCTTTGACCCCACTTTGCATGCCTTTTTTAAGCTTATCTAACTTCTGATTTCAGCCATCATCAGTACTGAAAATATTCATATTTTGATCTTCTTGACATATCTCATTGAGGGTCTTTATTGGTTTGATCAATGTTTGGGGTACTTCATGTTATAGCCTTATATATCCTCATTCTTGCATAGCATTTTTACCATGTTTTCATACTGATTTGGGGGATGTCATCTACTGAAAATGTGCATATTTTTAGTCCGTCATCATGGTTGTAGAAGGGTACTTTTCCATTTGAGCATCGCATGTACCACTTGCTTCAATACCCCTCTCTTGGCTCGTATTTTTGCATGCTATTGTTGCCCTATCCATGCTTGCTATTTAGCCCTTTTTGTGACTAAAAAATGCTATTTTGGGGGCTGCCTTGCTACTGTTTTTCATGTCATGTACCAATTATGCATGTTTAGTATGGCTATAGGCCATTCCGGGTGCTTATTATCGCATTTCGGGACCATTCCGGGCATTCGGTGTCATTTCCCCGCCTTTTGGGACTGTTTTGCATCATTTTTAAGTGTTGAACTTCATTTGCATGCTTGCATATCATATCCCATGCCATTTCATGCCTTAGGGCCATCGCCTCGGTTTGCGCGCCCGTGGGCACGCATTTCGAGGCACCTCATTTTTTATCCGACGGCCTCCCGTGTGAGAGTGGCTGACGTCCTCTCATGTTGGTATAAGTCCATTCTACATTCTGTATGCCATTTTTGCATCATTGCATTCTGTATGCAATTTTCTCGGTCTGCGTGCCTGCCGGCACGCACTTCGAGACATCTCATTTTAGCCTCATTGCATATCATTTCCATGTCATTTTGCATTCTGTATGCATCGCCTCAGTTTGCGCGCCTGTGGGCACGCATTTCGAGGCACTTCTTTTTATCCGACGGCCTCTTATGTGAGTGTGGCTGAGGTCCACTCGTGTTAGTGTAAGTCCAATTTGCATTGCGTATGACATTTTATGCCTTAGGATCATTTCCTCGGTTTGCGTGCCCGTGTGCACGCATTTCGAGGCATCTCATTTTCATAGCATAGTGTATGTTAGGGTTGCATATTAGCTGCATTTCATGCATATCATGCATATTGCATCGTGTTCGGGATAGGAGTTAGCCCGGGCACGGGAAACGAGGCGCGTTTCGTACTCCGAGTGACGGAACGGGTCTCAATTCCCAAGTCACCGACACTCCGGATTACCCGTGATGGAGTTAGGTTTAGTTGTAGCATTCATCTGCATTCATCCTATATTGAGTTGTGCAATCCGACTCCTCGGCCATCATGCATCGATATGCGTGATTGGTGGCACGAGGATCGAGGCATGCATATATTGTGAAATACATTGCTATGCCCTTTCCTGCTCTCTGTTGCAGCATATCAAGAATCAGCGTCTTCCGAGGATTGGCACGCATTTCGAGAAACATCGCAAATAGAGGCTAATTGGGGCATCCCAGTGGATTCGCGCAAAACAGCCCAAGCATACATCATTCATTATCCGGAGCGGAGTCAAGGCAGCCCCTGGCTTGCATGCCAGTTTACCGCTTTCTTCTTTAATTTGTTAATTAATTAGGAATCTGTATATTTCGGACTGTATTATTCTTTTATTCGGACTGTATTATTTATTCGGACCCTCTGCGCGAGGGCATAACTGTAATAAGTGTGGATGAGTGTGATGTATGTCTTCCAACCCCACGTCTTTCTTCCCTTTTATTTACCCGCTTATGATGGTTAGATATAGGGCATATTTCAATTAGCATACAGTATGATAACATGTTTGCATCATTCATCTGTTTTGCACGCACCGGGCTCGACGCATCATACAAACTGCATTTGTATTTCAATCCCAAATTGAATACATGTTAGTTGCTGCATTTCACATGCCATGTTTAGAATAGCCGAGCTTGCTATAGTTGCATTTTGCATGTGTTGCATTAGGCATTTTTGTATAATTAGGATCATGCATGATTTCTAATCAGTTTTCTGTTTTTGGCTTGGAGTACTCGGTAAGTTTTATGCTTTAGCATCCTTGCATGCGTGTGAGTGTTGCCATGATAGCATGCTTACCATGAGGCTATGTGCTTATGTGATATAAACTGCCTTGAATGCCTGTGGGTGGAGGCTGATTTACTTGGATTGGACAATTCATCAAATGTTTGTTTTAAGCCCACCAGATAGTGGCAAAATCATGTTTTCTAAGCCCACCTGAGGGTGGCAAATCCGCGTCTTAGCCTACCTGCGGGTAGCACCATCAAACCTTTTTCAAACAAGCAAACATGAAATATTTTGTTCCAATTCAGGCGGCCCAGTCTATACTTGTTTGCTGCGAGCATCACATAGTAACCTAGGCTAATAATCGGAATAAGAACTCACAATGTTTTCAAAAACAGATATCATGGTTAGTAGAGGCCGGTCTTTGACCGGGCGAGCGGGGGTGCTCACGAAGTGACCTTCCCCAATCGTACCCAAGTTCCCGAGCCGAGGCAACTTTGGTGATGACGGACACGTGGCCTTTGGCACCGAGTCAGGGTTTCCTAAATTTCCCATTTAAAAAACATTTAGGTGGCGACTCTGTATCTGGCAAAGCAGTCCATGTTTGGCACTTCTTTCAAAAAATCTGTTTTCCAAACGATTTGCCGGATTTGGACTCTTTGGTTCAAGATTAAGAACCGTGACATTTGAGTCCTTGAACTGTAGTGACCCCAATATGAACAGAACGGGACTTAACCCTGGGGCGTTCGGGGACGTCTACAGTTTCTGGCGACTCTGCTGGGGATTTAGAGAACTTGACTTGAACTCATGATATCTGGTTTTGACTACACTTGTGTGTTTCTTTGCATTGCATTTGCATTGGTGCGCCTAGGACACCGTGTTTGCCATATGCCATTCCCGAATGATTTGCCGGAGGCTTGTCTTGTCAAGGCATGTCCATAAGGCTGATCGGCTCTGGGCTCTGACAGCATGGGAACACAAACCCCGGTTTTACCGGGGCACCCTTTTTGACCATTCGACCTAGTGCATATTCGGATCCATAGTGACCATTCCAAACTAGGACAGGTTGCTTACCCGTTTATAGGTTGTTTGAAACCACTGCGTGCGTAGTGAAACCCTAGCTCCTGACAAAATAGGACAGGGAAACCCTACCCCAACATAGGGGTGTTTTGGCTCTCACTTATCTGTTATGTGCTTGTTAGAGTGCGTCTCTACAGGGAATGCATGTATCAGTCTATGAGTTTGGGCATCAGGCCTGCGGGCATCAGTTCAGTATTTCGGGATTCAGTTTACCCGAGGGTATCAGATTTGAGGCAGAATTTTGGGGGCAGAATTCAGTAGAGGGCACAGTTATCCTGTTATGCTCATATCCGTTTTGGTGAAATCAGGCTGAGATGCTGCATGTTTTCTCTTTTGCTAGGTAGTCCTGGAACCATAGCTTCAGAGGGCTCCAAAATCCCCCGGGTACATTGGACTAGTGCTGATAGACTTTGTTAGGTCAGAAATTCGATTCAAGGGCAACCAGTGTTCTTTCGCTGAGGCAAGGCAAAGAAGGGCCAGACAGGGCTCATTGGTTCATCTAATCTGACAGTCACCAGTCACATCATCAGTAGACCCGTGATGGCACAGGGTTCGGAAGAATTTGTGGCCGTGATAGCAGCGCCAAATCAGGGAATTGCCATGCAGGCTGAGACCAGTATTGAAACGCAGCGCCCATCTGGGGTGTCTGCCTCTCATCCAGCTTTGGGACCCCAGCCGAACTTTGACCCACTTCCGCCAGCTGAAGATTTGCCGGGTCCAGATCCTCGAGAAGGGTTGGCTCAAGCCCAAGTTTTCAGACCCCTGGTGCAGCCTAATGAGAGGCGTTATCCCCTTGATGCTAATGACCTCGATCTGACTGCAGTGAAAATTGCGAACCTTGAGAAGCAATTCAAAAAGGCACAGGGCCTTAACTCCATTCCCGATATTGAGGATGGATACACCGAGACTGCCGTACGGCTCCCAGACAGATTCAAAATGCCACATATTGACCGTTTCGACGGGTCTGGGGATCCAATGGTACATATCCGACTTTTCTTGGATGCCTGAAGCCGATGGGTTTGACTAAGCCACAAAAACTCTCTCTGTATGGAAGAACTCTGTCCGGTGTAGCAGCCACTTGGTACGCTAAGTTAGAGGATACAGTGAAGCAAAAATGGGAAGAACTGGCTGAGGCCTTCGTCGATCAGTATTCCTACAATACCCAAGTTGAAATGACCATCCAAGAGCTTGAAGCAACCCGCCAGAAACCAACAGAGCCTTTTGTGAAATTTGTTGCGAGGTGGAGAGCAAAGGCAGCACAGATGACAGATCGCCGCCCTTCGAGAGGGATCAAGTGCAGATGATGGTGCGAAACCTCGAGCATGATATGTTGCAAAAGTTGATAGTGGCTCCACTATTCACTTTCAAAAGTTTGCATGAACTGGGGGTTCAGGTCGAGAATGCGTTCAACAGTGGGATCATTCCCAGAACAAGGGAACCGACAAGGAGGGCGATTGCAGGGAGTACCAATGCCGGAAGTAGCACTATTCCCGAACCCACTGAAATCAATACAGTCGCCATAGCCAACCCTTTTGCCAAACCAAGCCTACGACCAGCCAGCCCAGCCCAAGCTCAGGGCAGAACTTTCACCCCCCTCTATATGAGCCTGACTAGCGCACTAAAACTCCTGATGGAAAGAGGGCATGTCAAACCCCTCGATCCTCAACCTCTTCCCAACCCACTCCCAGCTAATCTCCAAGCAATACTGTATGTACCATCAGCAGCGCGGTCATGGCACCGACCGTTGCTACCGCCTTCGTCATGAGGTCCAAAATCTCGTCGACAATCACGATAGCTCCACCTTCAGACCCCAATGACCAAACATTTCCTGCCTACCTCAATCTCATCCATACACTGCCATCCACCTATGACCCCAGCATATACATCACCCCGGCCCATCTACCCAAGCCTGAGGTGTTTTATCCAGAAAAGCATGGACTTATGCATGATGGGTACACCTGACTGCACACCAAATCATGACCCATACTTCGAGCTGATGAGGATGATTGAAGATCTTCAGAGAATAGTGGCGGATTTAGCCTTTGGAGTTTTGGCTCCATCATCAACCACATCGCCTACCAGGGAGTTCATGTCAAAAGGCTCCCCAAGCTTGGGACGGGCTGTATTGGGAGAAGGCAAATCCCTTGGCAAAGTGGAAGTGAACGGAAAGAACAAGATAGGGGCGGACATGAATCCCCATGAGCATCTCCTGTTGGCTGTTGAGGCTTTGAAAGCCGAGGGACTGAACAAAGAACAAGTGCTCGCGGTTGTCACAAAAACTGTGGACACACTTTTGCCACTCAAGTTGGAGGCAGTTTGAATCGAGAGGCAAGCCGGGAGAAGGGCCGTTGTACCAAGAATGTTCCCTTCAGCTATAATCCTCCACTCGGAAGAGATCGGCAAACCAGGCTAGCACCTGCCAATCCCTTTGCTGGTGCATCAAGCAAAAATCCACAAACCTTGAAGTACCAACCCCGAGGTCAGAGGGTCTTCCATGCCCTTCACATGCCTTTATCCAAAGCTTTCCAAATCCTTGTTGGACAAGGCCATCTCAAACCCCTTGAGCCTCGGTCTCTCCCGAACCCTCTTCCGGCTACACATGATGCTACCCAGTACTGCGCATACCATCAGCAAACTGGCCATGCTACCAACAACTGCTTCCGTCTTCGCCATGAAGTACAGGATCTATTTGACAACGAGGTCATCCTCCTCGCCGAGCTCAGCAAAGTCTATCGGCACTGGGTTAGTGAACTTGGGGGATAATGTTATGTGAATGGGGGATGAACCACCTGCGGGCGGCGCTCAATCAACTCCAGACGTGGGAATGGCACGCATTGTTCTGAGCAATATGCAAATACCAGTTTTGTGCTTTCTGACTTGGGTATTGGGTCAGTTTTTGTTACTTTGTTTTGAGTCTGTCCTTTTGTTTTGAGTCAGTCCTTTTGTTTTGGGTCTGTCTTGTTGTATCGAGTCAGTCCTATTGTATGGAAGTCGGGTGATTCCGGGGGTGTTACCTCGGGCGTCACCATTTTGTTTCGTCTTTGTCTTTTTGTTTTGTTTTGAGTCTGTTTCTGCCAGGGAGCCAGTTATGCCAACAGATTTTAAATGAAACAGCAGTGATTTTCATGCCCTCACATTTGCTTCTGCGTGTGCTAGTTGTGCCGGGATTTGAATGAAATGGCAGTGCATTCCACCTGCTCTCTTGTGCCTTGAAGTCATTGTAATGACCTGAGTTTTTCAAAACTTTTTTTTGAACACTGCGGTGAAAACAAAGGGGAAGGAATTCCTCGGGATTTGCAAAAATTTGATCAATTGAGAGAAAGAGAGGCGTGCTAAGCCCTTAATGAATGAAATCATGCTTGTTAGTGTGAGTACTGAGAAGGACCCTGGCTTTGATCCAGATTGATCCTACACTGTCTTCAGCGCGAGCGATTTGTCGCTTTCTTAAAAACTTTCAAAAAAGGTTTTGCGCGGTCCTGCAAAGACGTGTGTGGAATCGCTCTTGAGATTGTGCAGCTCAGGATCACTCTCGGTCTCGAGACTCAACCCCTTTGCTTTCAAACCTTGAACTTAGATACGTTCAAAGGACAATCACAATACAAGGCCTGTGTGGCCAGATTTGAAGCAGCCCTCGAACAAGAGGCCAGGAAAGTCAGATCAAGAGGATCAGATGTCGTCAAAAGAAGCTTGCAAAGCTAGATCAGAAGCACCCCTCGAACTAGGGGCAAAAATATCCGATGTGCTCGAAGAGCCAAAGGTGGATCTTTCTGCAAATCAATACAATAGCCATTCTCCTAGATACAGAGGGCTTCAATCTCAAAACCATTTGGCATAGACTTGTTACACTTTTACCCTTTGAGAGGCTCGCTGGGTCGAAAACCCGGAAGGGCGACCCAGGCAAAAGTTAGAGCAAAAAAAAAAAAGAGAGCAAAAAAAAGAAAAGAAGAAAAAAAGAAAGAAAAAAAGAAAAGAAAAATGCAAAAAAGAAAGAAGAAAAAGAAAAGAAGAAAGGAATGAAAAGAATAAAAAAAGAAAAGAAAGAAAAACAAAGCTCGCAAGGTCGAAAACCTGCAACAGGTGCCTTGACAAAAGTTAGAGCATAAAAAGGAGAGGTTAAATACCCGAGTGTACCTTAACCCCGAACTACGTAAGGCTTGATTCCCATCTTTGGGATACGTAGGCAACTTCATCTTGAAGTCCAGCCGTAAAACACTTCAATTTGATTGTGTCCATGCGATGGTTCTGGTCATCTTTGTCTTCTCTGTATCTGAGGATTTGGTTGTGTTCGTCACTCTGAGGACTGACTACAATGCGCTGCGGCATCATTCAAACAAGGGGCAACTCTTCGTTGCCATTCAGTGTGCTGCGGCGCCATTCAAACAAGGGGCAACTTTCCGTTGCCATTCAATGCGCTGCAGTGCCGTTCAAACAAGGGGCAACTTTCCGTTGCCATGCAGCTCTCTTCAAGTACGAGGCAGTTTTCCTTTGGATCCGAGGTTGTACATCTCGAGAGTGGGTTTTACGCTCGTTGAGCAGTGGTCGTTTGCAAAAATAGTTTTTGAGAATTTTTACTGAGGTTGACTAATGTCCTCGAAAATTGTTTCATCTTTTCCAAAAACTGGACCATTTCTTGGACCCAAAAAAAGGGAAATTTTCAGTGCTCATAGCCTGACTTGCATGATTTTAAATCAAAAATTGAACAAGCATGTTAATCTAACTCTCATGTTGATCAAAACTGTTTTAATAGAAAGTAAAAACAAAAAATGGTCAAAATGATGAACTAGGGGCACAGTTGAGTCAGGTGTTCTGTCTTTTCCCCTTTGTCAAAATACTTGCTAAAAAGGGCACTCTACTTGCCGGAAAGGGCACCGTATTCGCCAGAAAAGGGCACAACAAAGGGCTGAAAGCTCTCTCACCCTCCAAGCAACGAAGTATCAAGCCAAGTGCGAAGCACGAACTGAAATGGATCAAGATATTCCACTCCCTCATCTGGACAGATCCGATCACGTCCACACTCCCTAGCAGAGCATCGTCAACCGATGTCAGCTGCAGATTTGCTACACACTCAGTTGTAGCACAGCCCCTCTGTGGGAGAAACTCACTAGTTGTGAGCAGAAGAAAGAGAATCTAGCAGAATGCTAGGGGCACGAGCCCACAACTTTCTGCTTATCCATCAACCACCCATGGGAGGGATTGAAAGATGAGAGATTGAAGAATAGAGAGATGTGCGATGAGAGAAAAAGTGAGAAAAGGGCTTTTTCAGAAAAACAGAGTTTGAGGGCCGAGTGATGTGAGAACCACAAATGAGAAAGGGTGGGAAACACTACCCGGCGAAACAGGCTCCCTGTGCACGTCTGAGTGTCGTGTCTTTTTGTTTTATCTCGTTTCTTGCTTTGAGTCGTTCAAGTGTTACTCGATGTGTTTAGGTTGTTTACCTTTTGTTTTCCGTTGTTGAGTCGTAGTGCACTGTGTTCAGTCGTAGGCTCAATACCCAGTTGAGAACTTATGCTCACTCTCAATTTCAAAAATCATTTTGTGCTCCGACTGCCGTGCCGTTCTCCGCATTTGTGCAAAACAGAATTTGTTCTTTCAGGAAACCGCAGGGTTCAACCCAGGTCATATGAGAACAGTGAAACCAGGACCTATCTGAAGCTATAATGGTTTCGGACTGCAAAGCAAAAGCAAAAGAGAAAAATGTCGGGCATCTGAGTTTTGTTCCAACTTCAGTAAGTTCCGAGATTGCATCCCGTGTGTACCTCTTCAGGCCTTGCCAATGCTCCGAAGTATGAGTGTGCCTCTACCTCAAGCTCAAGATCAAGTCTTCCCCAAGCCAAAATGGCGATCAGAAGTGCTCTCCCTGAGTACCATTCCCTGCCAGAGGCATCTTGGCCGTGTTTGCAATGAGTTCCTAAGAGACCAACTGCGATGGTGGAAATTAGAGTTCGAATGGCCGTGGCCTAGAACGCAAAGGTTCGGGATTTCCGAGACTAAAGTCTGGTTTAAATACCCAGAGGCGTGCCCTCGGCTTGAAATCTGTATGGAAGCCCTATAGGTTGAGATAGCGTGTATGCACCTCAATTCTGGATACTGAACCAACCTAGTCTGTCACCCCGTTGGAGAATAGGGAAAGTTGTGAATATGATCAAGAAGACAAGCAGCAGCCGTGGCTCCTACATATAGATGTTGTTACTTATCAGCATTTCAGAGCCTTTGTACTGCGAGTTAAAGGTAAAGTGTTCGAAGAGCACGAGGGGAGATCCCCGTCGGAGAAGAGCGGGTCATCACCACTCACCTCATGAGGTGCTTTCTAAAGCGCCGCTTTGTCCATTTATTGCTTTCCTTAAGCATCATGTATTATAATGCATTGTACCCATCAAGTCTCTTTCTCAGTCATGCACGATATTGTATGTACGGTTCATTCAAAGGAGTTCCGTTCGAGATCATTTATTAGTGTATCAATCGCACTTCATTCATTTTGTGTATCTATCACACACATCCTCATTTTGTGTATCTATCATGCACATATTCACATCATCACCTTTAGTGTATCAATCACACTTTGTTCACATAGTGCATCTATCACACTTTGTGTTCACTTTTAGTATATCTATCATACTTGTTCACTTAGTGCATCTATCACACTTTGTGTTCGCTTTTAGTATGTCCATCATACTTGTTCACTAAGTGCATCTACCACACTTCGTGTTCACGTTCAATATATCTATCACACTTTGTTCACATAGTGCATCTATCACACTTTGTGTTCACTTTTAGTATATCTATCATACTTGTTCACTTAGTGCATCCATCACACTTTGTGTTCGCTTTTAGTATATCCATCATACTTGTTCACTAAGTGCATCTATCACACTTCGTGTTCACGTTCAATATATCCATCACACTTGTTCACTAAGTGCATCTATCACACTCCGTGTTCACCTTCAGTATATCAATCATACTTGTTCACTAAGTGCATCTATCACACTCCGTGTTCACCTTCAGTATATCAATCATACTTGTTCACTAAGTGCATCTATCACACTTCGTGTTCACCTTCAGTATATCAATCATACTTGTTCACTAAGTGCATCTATCACACTTCGTTTTCACCTTCAGTATATCAATCATACTTGTTCACTAAGTGCATCTATCACACTTCGTGTTTACCTTTAGTGTATCCATCACACTCTGTTCACATAGTGCATCTATCACACTTTGTGGTCGCTTTTAGTGTATGTATCAATCACACACGCTCCACACTGCCTACTTTGTGTATCAAGCACACACACCGCTTTGTGTATCTATCACACACTCACCTAGTGTATCCACCATACTCTCCTTCATATAGTGTATCCATCACACTTCGTTCACCTTTGTGTATCTATCGCACATGTTCGTGAAGATTCCATAATTTTCTTACATCCTTTCTGCATGAGGCACAGATTGGTCCGAGTTTACTTGCTTGCCTAGCATTCGCTTAAAATGTTGCATTTATTTTTGCATAATTGCTTCATTACAGCTCTCTTTGCATGATCATGAGTGATAACCGGCTTCGCTTAGCGTGTAAGTCCAATCTTCAAACCGGCTTCGCTTAGCGTATAAGTCCAATCTTCAAACTGGCTTCGCGTAGCGTATAAGTCCAATTGTCAAGCCGGCTTCGCGTAGCGTATAAGTCCAATTATCAAAATCTCCCTGCATATCATTTGCATTTTGCCCTTGCCTGCGGGCACGCCTGCGGGCACATATCTCTGTTTATCTTGTATGATTGTCTAAGTCTTCAGCCTTGTCAAAAATGGGTCGTCTCTGGGCTTTGACATTCACTCCCGTCACTTGTGACTTCCGAGTTCTGTCAAAGAGGGGCAACTGTAGACACCCCATTTTTGACCGACCTTAAGACTCAGACGTCACCGATTGAGCGCTCGGTGATGTTGCATATTGTGCTCGTTCAGAAGTCTCAGAGTCGCGGCCGTGCGCCCTGCCTCCGACTTCCGAACCCTCTTCTGTGGGCCTTGCCTCGGTTTGCGAACCAGACTCGGTTTTCTCTGTTTTCTTTCCTGACGGAGAGGGAGAGGTCCCGTAGACCGTCTCTCAGTGGCCGTGGGCTACATTTCGTGGCCGTAGGCCATTTTGCCCATTTCGGAGCCCGGTCCTCGGTTTTCGGAGCCGTCAGGCCGTGTGCCTCGGTTCGGGACCACCCAACCATCTCCGATTCCTCCGGTTTTTGGCATGCATCTCATTTACTCCCTTTCGAGGGATACTGGGTTCTTAGATACCCACTTCGTGGCCGAATGCCACTTTCGGTGCTTAACAGCCTATTTTCGGGACCTCGAACTGCGTGTTTTGGTCCCCGAGCATTCGTTTTGCATCGGTTTTTGTTCATTTTTGGCAGGTACCTCTGTTTTATCATAACGAGGAACACTGGGGTCTTAGATACCCACTTCGTGGCCGAATGCCACTTTCGGTGCTTAACAGCCTATTTTCGGGACCTCGAACTGCGTGTTTTGGTCCGACATTCGTTTTGCATCAGTTTTTGTTCATTTTTGGCAGGTACCTCTGTTTTATCCCAGGAAGATCACTGGAGGGTGGAAGGCTAGCAATTGTCTCAGCAACCTATTATGCTCTTCCGACGCCCCTCCGGCGCCCGTTTTTCTCACTTCCGGCTAATGTTGAACACCCTAGGGCCATTTTCTTCGAGCCAAAACCACATATTTGTGTTGTACACACATGGGAGGACCCTAAAAACACATGGCCGGCCATTAATTCTTCTTTTCATTTTTGAACTCTCTTTGAAAGTGGATCCGGAAGGAGAAAAGTCTGCGCGGCTTCACTGAAACGGGCGTAACTCTTTGCACAAGAGGAATTAAAATATGAGGCCACACCACCATGAAAGCTTACTTCCGGGGCTTCATTTTTCACTCAAGAATCTCCTAAGTCCAAATCCGAGGGGAGGAGATATGGTTGGTTGAAGCCCGGTTGGACTGAATCTGCGCGGCTTCGGAAACTGGCATAACTTTTTCTACAGGAGGAATTTTAATGCAAGGTTTGCGGCATTGGAAAGCTAACTTCTGGCGCTTCATCCTAGGGGGTGGCCGCCATTTTTCTCCTATAACCTGGCCGGCCGGCCACCTTTTCCAGCCGGCCGCCACCTGCAATAAAGCACCTTTTTGCCCACCTTTTTCTTTCCAATTTTCTTGCATATATAGCTGGCCTCCTAGCTCTTGAGAAGGGTTGGAAAATATCTCTCAAGGATATACATTGATATCTCTCCAAAACCTCCAAAATCCTTAAGTTTTGGCCTCATTTGTTCATCAACAACCAAGCACTACCTTCACCACTTCATTTCAACAGCAAGGAGGAGTTATTGGAGGGTTTAGAAGCAACTTTCAATCAAGCAAAGAGGTAGCAAAAGTCTTGTCTTCAAGGGTAAATCTCAAATCCCTCTTTTGTACCATTTTCTTGCTTCCTTTCTTAACCCTATTTCCCTATTGTTTTGAGCTTCGACCCCTACGAAAGTGGTCCCCTTTTTGAGCTCATTTTGATCTTTTATTAAGGGCTCAACCCTGTTTGAGCCCTCTATGGCACACTTGCTTCAATAGCATCTTCTATGTCAATATTTTGCATTGAAATATTAGGCTTATGAGTGATCTGATTTCGAGCATGAGGTAAACTTTGAGTGGGCTTATTTTGAGCCCCTCTTCAACATTGAAGAAGGGCTCAACCCTGTTTGGCCTCTCTATCATGCACTTGCTTCACAATTCCTTCAATTTACCGTAAACTTGCATGATTTGTTTGACCTACATGAAGTCTGTTTTGGAGCATGTCATGAACTGTGAGTAGGCTTATTTTGTGTCCCTCTACATTATTGTAAAGGGATCAACCTTGTTTGGGGTCTCCATGTTACACTTGCCTTTATATCTCTCTTTGACCCCACTTTGGCATGCCTTTTTTAAGCTTATCTAGCTTCTGATTTCAGCCAATCATCAGTACTGAAAATATTCATATTTTGATCTTCTTGACATATCTCATTGAGGGTCTTTATTGGTTTGATCAATTTTGGGGTACTTCATGTTATAGCCTTATATATCCTCATTCTTGCATAGCATTTTTACCATGTTTTCATACTGAGTTGGGGGATGTCATCTACTGAAATGTGCATATTTTTAGTCCCTCATCAGGTTGTAGAAGGGTACTTTTCCATTTGAGCATCGCATGTACCACTTGCTTTCAATCCCCTCTCTTGGCTCGTATTTTTGCATGCTAGTTGCCCTATCCATGCTTGCTATTTAGCCCTTTTTGTGACTAAAAAATGCTATTTTGGGGACTTCCTTGCTACTGTTTTTCATGTCATGTACCAATTATGCATGTTTAGTATGGCTATAGGCCATTCCGGGTGCTTATTATCGCATTTCGGGACCATTCCGGGCATTCGGTGCCATTTCCCCCGCCTTTTGGGACTGTTTTGCATCATTTGTAAGTGTTGAACTTCATTTGCATGCTTGCATATCATATCCAAGCCCATCCATTTCATGCCTTAGGGCCATCGCCTCGGTTTGCGCGCCCGTGGGCACGCATTTCGAGGCACCTCATTTTTTATCCGACGCCTCCCGTGTGAGAGTGGCTGAGGTCCTCTCATGTTGGTATAAGTCCATTCTGCATTCTGTATGCCATTTTCGCATCATTGCATTCTGTATGCCATTTTCTCGGTCTGCGTGCCCGCGGGCACGCACTTCGAGACATCTCATTTTAGCCTCATTGCATATCATTTCCATGTCATTTTGCATTCTGTATGCATCGCCTCGGTTTGCGCACCCTTGGGCACGCATTTCGAGGCACTTCTTTTATCCGACGGCCTCTTATGTGAGTGTGGCTGAGGTCCACTCGTGTTAGTGTAAGTCCAATTTGGCATTGCGTATGACATTTTATGCCTTAGGATCATTTCCTCCTCGGTTTGCGTGCCCGTGTGCACGCATTTCGAGGCATCTCATTTTCATAGCATAGTGTATGTTGGGTTGCATATTAGCTGCATTTCATGCATTCATGCATATTGCATCGTGTTCGGGATAGGAGTTAGCCCGGGCACGGAAACGAGGCGCGTTTCGTACTCAAGTGACGGAACGGGTCCTCAATTCCCAAGTCACCGACACTCCGGATTACCCGTGATGGAGTTAGGTTTAGTTGTAGCATTCATCTGCATTCATCCTATATTGAGTTGTGCAATCCGACTCCTCGGCCATCATGCATCGATATGCGTGATTGGTGGCACGAGGATCGAGGCATGCATATATTTGTGAAATACATTGCTATGCCCCTTTCCTGCTCTCTGTTGCAGCATATCAAGAATCAGCGGTCTTCCGAGGATTGGCACGCATTTCGAGAAACATCGCAAATAGAGGCTAATTGGGGCATCCCAGTGGATTCCCGTGCAAAACAGCCCAAGCATACATCATTTCATTATCCGGAGCGGAGTCAAGGCAGCCCCTGGCTTGCATGCCAGTTTACTGCTTTCTTCTTTTCTTCTTTAATTTGTTAATTAATTAGGAATCTGTATATTTCGGACTGTATTATTCTTTTATTCGGACTGTATTATTTATTCGGACCCTCTGCGCGAGGGCATAACTGTAATAAGTGTGGGTGAGTGTGATGTATGTCTTCCAACCCCACGTCTTTCTTCTTCCTCTTATTTACCCGCATGCTTATGATGGTTAGATATAGGGCATATTTCAATTAGCATACAGTATGATAGCATGTTTGCATCATTCATCTGTTTTGCACGCACCGGGCTCGGCGCATCATACATACAAACTGCATTTGTATTTCAATCCCAAATTGAATACATGTTAGTTGCTGCATTTCACATGCCATTTTTAGAATAGCCGAGCTTGCTATAGTGCATTTTGGCATGTGTTGCATTAGGCATTCTGTATATTAGGATCATGCATGATTTCTAATCAGTTTTTCTGTTTTTGGCTTGGAGTACTCGGGTAATTTTATATGCTTTAGCATCCTTGCATGCGTGTGATTTTGCCATGATAGCTGCATCTTACCATGAGGCTATGTGCTTATGTGATATAAACTGCTGCCTTGAATGCCTGTGGGTGGAGGCTGATTTACTTGGA
>JAPPVO010007407.1:0-23686 GCA_030407325.1 Camellia japonica | reverse complement strand
TGGTACTAATCACTTCCCACGTACCCAAAGTATTCAACCCGGTACGCTCTGATACCAAGTTGTAACGCCCTCAAAATGTAAACCCATAATAAATAATATAAACATGCATTATTATATAAACAATAATATAATCCATCCATCAGAGTATTATGAAATAAAACATCAGAATAATGCCCTACGGGCTTACATCTTGCCAAGCCAACACTTGGACACAATTCACTGAGTTCTAACTCAAAACAGATAAAGCCTAGGCTTGAAAGATTACATTGTTCAAATAAAACAAATAGAAATAAGACAAGTCTTCAATTCAATTCCTCACAAGCTAAGTCCTTGGAGGGAGTGAACCACCTGAACCTGAAAATAAAGTTCCCATATAGGGTGAGCCACAGCCCAGTAGAGAAATACTAAACCAAGCATAAGAATTAACTAAAGCATTAGCATCTGATACATGGTTAACACTCTACAATCAAGTTACAATTTCATGACAAATGTCTACACTGCCTATGACACATTGTCTATGGCACATTTTGCTTTCCACTTATGGCTCAGAACCTGGCCAAATAACTCAACGGGGTTTCATCTTTTATTACCATTACTTCCAATTCAACAGGAATAACAACCAAGTTAAACCTAATCATAACAAATACACATGTTGGTATTGTATCAATCATAACTAATTCACTTCCATACTTCCCAACTGATACACATTTTAGTGATGTATCATATCAACAATAAATAGAAATATTTCTTTATAAATAAGCACACATAAGAGTGATGCTACTGGAGTCCATCCCCTATCTTCTCCAATAAATCCGGTTTAGAGGTCCATCCCCTATCTTCCCCTAAACCGTGGAGTTCATCCCTATCTCCTCCAAAACCAATGCATATGCAATAAAACACACAATTGCCATATACAACACATAATTAATACACAAATGTTCTGTATTAACTCAACAGTCAAACAAGTGACTCAATTCCAGTTATACCTAAGCCGCATGCAAGGTCTACAACAATCAATGGCTATCCTCCACCGATAGCCCAAAACAGTTATTTCTAAACAAGAAATAAATACATCAATGAATGTAAATTTAACATTCCCAAAATAAGTATTTAAACTACCCAATTCCATGAATTAAACCAAATTCCACATTGTTCCTTTAAATTAATTATACAAATTAATCTAAACCAAAACCCTAAGGTTCTTCTTCCAAAATTACCAAACTACCCCCACATACCAAAATACTAACACTTAGGATTAAAGCGTATAAATGGAGTAGGAAATCCCTACCTCGAATATATAACTCAGAAAGAAGAAGAAGGAGATGATGCCCAAACTTCAAGTGCTCCAAAACCACGAATTTCTCAGATTAAATGGAAGCCCTCACTCCCCTCTATCTTATTTGTAAAGCAACTAGGGCAAAAACCCACCCTAACTAGATCAAACCTAGGAGAGAAGGTGTTTAGAGAAGAGAGAACTCGAAAATTAGGGTTTTTGGATCAAAAGGGGCTGAAAAACTGTTTTAAAATACGCTGCTGCGTATTTATACCTGACAGGCTCGCTCGAGCGAAGACCTGGTCGCTCGAGCGACCAGACACAGAAAAGCGCCGCTCGAGCGAAGAATGCTCGCTCGAGCGAATAACAAACCAGCTCGCTCGAGCGAAGAAAGCTCGCTCGAGCCCACAAACACTGCTTTCAGGTCTAAGTACTGGACGCGAAGCTCGCTCGAGCAAAGGACCCTGGCTCGAGCGAAGGACCAAAATCAAAGACCTCGCTCGAGCGAAGAAGAGCTCGCTCGAGCGACCAACCCAAAAACTGAACATGAACTTTTGGTTTCAAACCCAACCAACCGTAAACAACCTGCCCAACAAATCCTATAACTCAAAACTGAAGAATTAAAGGACAACAACAACAACAATATGATAATAATCTACGGAACATAAGTCCGGATACAATAATCAAATGGGAAAAGACCGGGGTCGCTATAATATTCAGGACCGGTTCAGTTGTATCCCATCGAAGAAAGCCTTGATGTACAAAGGCTTGACAATGTTGTGTCATGGAATTCGAGGGATATTCAAAAGGATATGAAGGTTGATGCTCACCTCTTCCTCGCTCTCACATTCAGTTTCCATCGGGTAGCCATTCCAGGACCGTCCTGTACCATACTAGCTTGTGACTCTTCACTAGAGATAGGACTGGATCCATGTCTTGGTCACTTGGTCCTCATCTCCATTCCAGCCTGGAACTCATGAGGCAGTATGTGTACCATATTGACTGATACTGGGGGAATGAGCCAAATTGGATGGCTGGCTGTACCTTCTTCCCCTCTTGGCTACCTTGCTTGGTGTCTTCAGCAGCATCTCTATGCTGCACTCTGGCACTTCATTGATCTGATCCCTTCGAAGGATCTTTCTCAACTGGTTCTTCAGTCAGAAATGTTTGTTCAGCCATGAAGGCTTCGAACATATCTTCTTCTGTCATTTCCTTCTTTTGGCTCATGCCAATCTCTTCTTCTGTTTCGCTGTCACTTACCATCAGAGCCTTCTCCAACCCTGCCAAACTAGACTTCTCTATGGCCTTTAGTTCAGAATGAACCTGGGCCAACTGTTCTCTGCTACAAACCACTTTGCTTTGTAGAGTCGGTTTTGGAGCATGGTCTGACTTCGAAGTCTTCTTTCCTTCTGTCTTAACCAGTGAAGACTCTCTCCACTTTCTTTCAAATCTTGCTGGTACTTGGTGATACCTACGCTGAATCTTTCTCCTTTGTGATCTGGAAATGACTGGAACCATATCTGGTTCCTTTGTCTTTGGATGTTTCAGCAATACCCAGTTGTTCGGAGCCCACCAAAGGAGGCTTGACCATCCTGCCTGGATTCCAACATCTCTCTTGGCAGGCACTTCCCTAGGTTTGTTTTGCATTACAAACCAGTCTGGACTCCAGGTACCCAAGAGCTTACTGACTCAGATGTTGAATCGCTTTTTCTACCTTCGAAGCCATCTTCGAAACTGGTTGTGGAGGTAAGTGCTTGAATCTGGTCTCATGTTTCGAGCCTGATTCTGGCCTTCGATGGAGGTGGCCACTTTCTGCTCTTCGTGAGGTTGGTCTAGGGGGCCAATCTCTGGCTTTAGTCCCATAACCTGAACTCCTCTCCAATCTTCTTTTAGAATGGCTACTCTCTATTCTGTAGTAGTTAGGTGGCCTAGACTCATACAAGGGCCTCTTGCCTTTATCACGCATTCTGTCTACTGCAGGCTCAACCACTAGTGGTCGCTGCCTATCATTAGCCGGATACGGCCTTTTGTTGTAAGCATTGGTTGATTTAGGACGTCTCTGAACATCCCTATAGTATTGCTTCCCATCAATTGGAAGCCCCTTCAACCATTTGTAGCTTAGTCTGCATCTGGGGACACATCCTCTGCATTACAGCTGCTTCCAAAGAATCGTCATCCAGTGCTTCTTCATCAGAGTGTTCTTTCTGATGTGAGAAACCTTGTCCAATAACTGGTGGGTTTCTAGTATCCTTCTTGGCAGTTGTCTGGTTGGCAATATGCATTTGCACATTGACCTCTTCCAATTCCTGCAGAGATAAATTCTGAAAGTTTGGTACAACCACATTAGCTGCGCTTTCTCCAACTTCTGGAAACGGGTTACTGTCAATCCCCATGGCCTTTTCTGTTTTGGCTGGAACTTCAAACTTCCTTTCCGAATTTGCTCTTGGATCCTGTCTCGAAAAACAATGTAGTTTTTTGTCGAGTGAGACCAAGAGTTATGCCATTTACAGTATACTTTTCCTTTAAGTTCATCTGGAGATGGCAGTTTTACTCCTTTTGGTAACTTAAGGAAATTGGCTGCAAGCAAATGATCAAAAATGTCATCTGCTTTTGTTAGGTCGAAAGAGTACTTTCTGTGAAAGTCTTTCTTTTTAAACTGCTGGTCGATGGTTGTATCCTTATGAATTAATGCTTCACAGATTACAGGTTCTTTGCCCACAATCTCTGCTGCATCGATCTCATAATTTGGATCTCTATAATATGTTTTGTACGAGGCATTATTTCGATCTTGTTCCTCCTCTAGTAATGCTTTATATCGAGACACCTTATAGGTTAGTTCGACCAAATCCCTGAATTCGGTTGAATCAAACTTCTTTCGAAGCCTGAACTCTAAACCGTTTTGAGCCAATCTTACGAATTCTGGCTCTGGTAGGATGACTCTACATTTATTTCGAGCCCTTTTAAATCTGGCAATAAACTGAGTAGCCTTTTCTTCAGGCCTTTGACTCAATCTTGCCAAGTCTGCCATTGAAACCTCTGGCTCCGATTGGAAGAATTGGGCATGAAATGCCTCTTCCATTTGTTGCCAAGTTTGAATGGAGCCAGGTGTAAGGTTGATGTACCATACAAATGCTCCCCCAGTTAGAGAATTTGGAAACAATCTCAGTTTCATATAGTCATGATTAGTGAATTCACCGCATTGAGCAGCAAATCTAGCAATATGCTCTACTGTTGACTGATTTCCAGTTCCATAGAAGAGGGTAAAATCTGGTATTCTGAACCCTCTTGGGTATTCATGTACCCTATCCACCCATTATGGGTATGGTTTTCTGTATACAGGAGTCTGGACCCCCCGAGCCATCGGTCTACACATCTTCCTAACAATATCAGCAATTTGGTCCCTAGGGACCATATTTTGTGCCTGCTGAACCACTACTAGAGGGATAAACACAGGATTTGGTAGACAACCTTGTGCTTGTGGTCCTCTTGGTCCATAAGGTGGTAAATTTGGGACTGGTTGCCCCTGTGGTGCAGGTTGTTGTTGGGGGTATGGGTAACCCCTTTGAGCCTGTCCTGCGAAAGGACCTGCGAAAGGTGCTGGAACAGGTGTTGTGTCCCTTCCATTTGTGGGAAAACTCTCCAACGCCCCGGGTATAAATTCGAATAAGGGATTATTATACCCCTTAGTGCCAGGTATGGCTTCGAACATGGGATTTGTAACCATTCTTATGCCAGTTTCTTGTACTTGGCCAGATCGGCTTCACTGTTAAATACTGAGGCATTTTGGCCTGCTATAGGCCTCGAAATGGGTTCATACCAAGACTGAGGTGATGGTCTTTCATAGTTCTGAGTACTAGTTTGACCATTAGGCTGTCCATTAACTTGCATCGGCTGTTTATCTCTAGCCAATCTTTGCTGAGGGACATTTAAAACTTCCTCTGTGTGTCTTGTGTTTGTTGGTTGGTGGTTATTCATTCGATCCAAAAAGGATGTTGCCCACCTTTCCATTGTGTTCATTAATTGTTGTCCCATAGCATCTACTAAGCCATCCCATGGATTTGTTGGCTGGGTAGATGGAACAGTGAATGGTCCAATTCCTTGGTTTCGTCCCATATTATGAACATATGGTTCTTGTCCCGAAGTACTGGTCTGTTCGACCATAGATTCGGATAACATGGGAGTTTCCACAGGATGTGTTACCACATTATCCTTTGGATTAGGTATTTCTACCTCTCCTTCTACGCCTTCTTCCAAGCGTTCATTTTCTCCTTGTCGTCTTCGTCTAGCCATTTTAACAAGTCCCACTGGGCGTGCCAAAAATATATGTTGGCTTTTTGACTTTTCGAAGGGTATTTTTGTAAATGCGAGCGTGCCAGCAAGGATCAATCAGTCCTTACAGAAATTATAATTGCCAACCAATTATCAGACGATTGTGTTTTAGTTCTTTCAGCCTCAATGAAGAGGACTTTTACTGGTGGCTTGACTTAGGAGAAATTAAGAGAAATAACAGTTAATATGAAGAACAATCGAAGTATTTCATTAACATGAACACTTACAATGGTCCAAACTCAGCCTCGAAGAGGTTTACAGCAACAGCCTACTTGGATCTACTTGAAACTACTCCTATGAATCGAAGTGCAGTGCAGGTATTTAAAGTGCAGGAAATTAAAGTACAGGAAATGTAAAACTGGAAAAGAAAATATGAAGTAAAGACTGGTTTGTATGATCTGAGTCTGGGGGTTTTTCTGGGGATCTCCTTGTTATTTATACTCCTCAAGGATGACCATCGAACTGCACTTCAAACTGTCGAACTGCTCCTCCATGATCGCTGATCATGCTGCCTTAGAAGTAGTTCCACTACGCCTTTTCTTGCAGTTGAACTTCCCTCTTGTATTTGAATTTGAATATGAGCAACCGTTGAAGCCACGTCATCTTGTATCTCCTTATTGATCCTGTGCTACTCAGATCACGTGAGAACCAATTTTCACTGCCACGTGTACGATTGAGATCGAAGACTTGAGTAGTCTCCCCATACTATCCTTGCTTTGCCACGTGTCGAACTGTAATTGGCTTTTACAAAATATGTAGCCAACAGTTTTACAGAGAAATACAGGTTACTTAGAAATGCACGTTCAGGAAGTGGATCAATTAGGGTTTAGGTGTAGTATGAATTGCTAAGTAATAATAGGTCATGGGAAGCTAAGATTGAATTTGTTTTAGATGGTTAGGCTGACAATATTTTAATCATCAAGAAAGAAGTATAGGGTGTCAATGTGTCTTATTTTATCTTGCATTTTTAATATGCATTTGTAGTAACTTGTTTTCAAATTCATTTTTTTTTCCCAAAAGAAAGAAAAAATGGCTTCATCTTTAATTCTGCTAGTTGCTGCTGCTGCTGCTGCCGTGGTGGCTGATGCTTGCTGCGGCTGCTGCTGCTGCAATGTTGCTGTGAGGCGTGCATACTGCCAATCCATCTGATGAAGAACTTGCTAAATCAGCAGTTGTTATATGTGAAACTTCTGCAACATGTGGTGTGCTATGTATACAACTAAGGAAGTGAATGGTTTGCGGAATGTGGGTGAAGTTGCACCTGTCGGGCATGCATAAGGTAACAACTAGTATAGTCTTATTTTTAGACTAGACTGTGTATGCCTGGTATATTTTTTCATTTGTCATTTACATAATTTGATGAGGTGAAAATGTTAATCATTTGATGGATTTATTTTTCAATGGACTAAAGCAAGTTATATAGAGTCTTATGTTGATGCCATAGTGTTAGACTCTATATAAATGGCGGAATTGACCATTGGTTGGCTGCTAATTGGTTGCCCAATTTTGATTTTATTCTGTTGCAAATGAGTTATAAATGCATGGGAAAGCATTTATCATGTATGTTCACCATGATCATTATAGTTCCCCTATGATATATAATGGATACAATCTGTTGGGATGGTCTGGTTCATAATCTGTTCTGTTTTAGCATTGTGGGTGAGCAGCCACTGCATTCTGTCTTTGACCTGGTGTATAATCTGCAATGTCCTGGTGAGCAGCAGCAGCATTGGTCTGGCCCTGGTTTTTGCCTTGCTGACTGCTGCTGTTTTGTGGTTTTGTTTTTGCTTTCTTTGGTTGTTCTTGATTGGATATAAACTCCATGCTAGAGCTCAACCAATCATGGCATGGAGACAAAAAAAATCTTCCATTTTCTTTATTGGTTAGTGGTAACTACTAACAAAATGATCTACAAAAGAGATCTCACATTATTGCACACCAATGAGTGAGTGAGTGTTTGTGTGTGAGTGTGAAAGAGATAATATAAAAAGAAAAAGAAAAATAGAGAACAACATATAAGTTCAAAGGTTATCTGTTACTCCCATTTTATGTGACATGGAGTTTTACTTGGGAATACTTTATTGTGCATTGGGAATTTCTTTTGATGGAGGAAATCTAACCTTTATAAATGTCCTTTGAACTCGCTCCAATGGCGTCTCAGAGTGTAATTGGGTTCGTTGGCTTGGACCAACTGAGCTTGCAATTGGCCTCCTCACTCCTTCGCTCTGGCTATGCCGTACAAGCCTTTCAGGTCTATCTTCATTTCCCATCTCTCTGTTTGTTCATTGAATTTGTTCACGATTGAATTCAGGGCATTTCGCGATTGAATTTTTTATTCCAAAAGCAATGAATTTTGCTGTGTGTTTGAATGACTTTGAATTTTTTATTCCAAAAGCAATGACTTTGACTTTGATTCCAAAAGCACTCTGATTGTAATTAATAAACTTTGATTGGTATGAAGGGAGATAAGGGGTTAAATGACTTTGATTGGTAAAAGGAATGTAAGGGTTCAAAATGACTTCGAATAGTATAAAGGAAGATAAGTAATTAGACTATTTTAATATATATCTTAAGACTCCAATGAAACAACAAACTTGAAAGGGAGAGAAATGAGAAAATTTCTTTGGTACCAATGAGCACCTAGTTTCGAGCTTCATCAAGCTTCTGGTTCTTTTGAGAGTTTTTATAGGTGTAGTGAGTCTTTTGAGAGTTTTAAGGGGTTGGTTGTGTGTAAAGGCCATTTTTAGTTAAAGCATCGAACTAGGCTCTTTCAACTGGGCTGCTCCCTTTATCTCCTGCACTCTTTCCCTGTTTTCAGAAATAAAAAAAAAAAAGTCTTGGAAAGAGCTTCCTTCTTGTTTTCATTGGGTTGATGTGACTTTTATACACTAAGTGTGCTTGTTTAGCTTAGGGTCATTTTAAAATTGAGTACTTTTGAACTTTTCCATGATTATTAAAAAAATATGACAGTTGAAATCAATAATGAGGAATGAATTAGATGGAAGGAACTTATAATTCATTGTATGATAACCAAAGATGCAAGGCAATAATAAATGAGGAGATGAATGGTTACATTTGCAAGAAATTTGAAAATGGATGCGAGTTATAATAAATTGTTTTCTCTTTTTATAAAGCTGTATATTTGTGACTACCAAAACACTTAGTAGTAATTTTGAAACAGAAAGATTCCCTCATATTAGAATTGTGTATTTTATATTAGTAATTTACATTTTATTTTTATGCAAATCACGCAACCATTTCTTTGGCATAGATGTTTAAAGTCATTTGTTCATTCACATTTTTATGGTGCATATTTATTTGGTCGTTTAGAAAGACTTGGAGATCTTATTTTTTGTTTGTCATAATTTCAATGTTGGATTGCATTGTGCTTATTTGCAGACATGCAGTCCTTTGCTGGATGAGTTTACCAATCAAGGCGGGATTAGATGCGCCAGTCCCGTAGAAGCTGGGAAAGGTGAAACATTATGTTGATTTTAATTTGTTGCTATTTCATAATTCTAATTTTATTTTTCTCATTTTGAGCCGGATAGATTCAATTTCTTTGGTGGTATCAATTACCCAAACTTGCACATAAACCCCCTAAAAGACAAAAGTACTCTCTGACACACCAAAAACTTAGAAGGCACCAAAAACTCAGTACATTTAGCTACCTAAAGAAACACCTAAAAACAATGATATATATATACTTTTGGATCATAGTTGACTGAATACGTTCTTCTTTTATTTTCTCTATAAATTGTGACCTTATTTTTTTGAAGAGCTAAAAATTGACTTTCTGATGCTTTCTTCTCTCATTTCTTTGCATGCAGATGTTGTAGCTTTGGTTGTATTGATATCTCATGCAGATCAAATAAATGACCTACTTTTTGGTCATGAGAGTGCTTTAAAAGGTTTTGTGGAGATCCTTAATGTTTTGTGAATTTATAATTAGTCTGCTTGGTTGATGTTCAGAATATACTATTTTCTGGTTTTGCAGGGTTACACAAAGATGCTGTCATCATTCTCCATTCAACCATACTACCTGCTCATATACAGAAGCTCGAGAAGCGACTCACAGGCAATTTATTTTCTCTAGATAAAAAAAATATTTGTATAGAATTTTCTTTTATACTCTTGGTTAACTTTTCTGTTCTGTCTGGTTTGTTGGTGGATGTCGTCGTAGTTTTGTGCTAGTTAGTTTTAGATTTATCGACAGCTCAACAGTGTGTTATGATACTCTTTCTTTTCTTTTTTTTCTGTTTCATCATTTTTACTCAAGATTTATCATAGACGGCCATAGTTGTTCTTATCTTTATTTTTCCATTAATGAGATTATAGAGCTTTAGCAACTTTTTAACTCTGCCTAGTGGATCATGCCCTCCATTATTGATATGAAGGTTAATGAGGGCAGGGGAGGTGAGTTGAAATGGAAGGACAAGGGAGAAAGTTCATAGTTAAATCATTTAATTTTTTCATTTGTGGTTGGGGGTTGGTATATTTACTTGGAAGACTATTTGGAAGTTGGGAGTTCCCACCAAAGTTGTCTTTTTTGCTTGGATGGCGGCTTTTGATGCCATTCTTAATATAAACAATTTGCGCCAGAGGGGCTACTTTTTAGTTTAGCTGGTGTTGCATGTGCAAACAAGCTGAGGAGTTTGTTGATCATCTTTTGATATATTACGCTACGAGAGATTTATAGAGTTTCTTATTTTCTATTTTTCAGGTGATTTGTGTTATGCTTGCTTTTGTGTTACAGCTTCTATGGTTGTTGAACTCAGGTGTCATATGAGGATGATTGAGAAGGCATATGGATGGTGGTTTCTATGTGCTTAATTTGGTGTGTTTGGAGAAAGAAATCAATGTGCCTTGGAGGGTATAGAGATGGCTACTCATAGGCTAATGCTAACCTTACTTAGATGAAGGAGAAGGCTTGTGACTTTTCCTTTTTTTTGGTGGATTTTTTCAGGGGAATTAAGTTTTAGGGAGAGAATATAGTTTATCTTTTGGGGAAGGTTTAATGTCTATCTTTCTTTTTTTGTTTTGTTTTTTGTTCTTCTGTCTGCAAATCTCTAATGTACAGGGGTGATGACCCTTTGTGTTCTATGAATCTATACTTTATTTACTTATCAAAAAAAGCAAAAAAGAAAAAAAGAAAGAAAAGAGAAGAGAGTAGAACATTCAATAATAATGTGTTCTTTACTGTTATACCAATTTTATGCCTTAGAAGTCTACTGGTTACTGGTTATGTCACGCCCCACTTTTTATTACTAAAGGTCATTACCAAGTTCATTAACTTAATCCAATTTCAGAGATAACATCGGAAATAAACTCATACATTCAATTCATAGCAATGAATATCAGTACTCCCATTCGTATGCAAGTAAATGTTACATGATCATACTTAATAATTGCCCTTGGGCTTACAACCATTAAATAAACAAATGAAGGGTGTAACCCTTTACACATATGGCTTTCCGCCAACAACAAAGAGGCCCCGTGGCCCACAAACAAGAAGATCCAAATCTTGTAGCACATCCTGCTAAACACCTGAAAAAGATTCACAACGTGGGATGAACATATAGTCCAGTAGGGATCTCAACATGATCCTCAACAATAACAACAGTACAGATAGCTATGATCATGAACACTCTTTCTCGTACTAGAATAATAATATGACAGTTTAGACAAAATATATATATATATATATAATTTTCTCAAAAACAACTATTTCATTCAACGCTATAAGCGATTCATCTTTCCCTTTTTCCTTTCATTAACCCCGTTCCCAATCTTTTATACATAAGCAATTACTTAGGAAATAAATTCACTAAGACCACTACTATTCTCCAATTTCCACACATACAACAGATGTGCCTTTCTAGAACATATTTCTAAAATGTTTGATTCTCTTTACACTTCTAAAAGACAAGGGGTAGCAACTGATACGTGATTAACACAAGATAACCCATTCACCATTTCATGACACGAATGTCTACATTGCCTATGACACATAGTCTATGGCACAATTCACCTTCCATTTTATGGCTCAGAACCTGGCCAAATAACTCAACAGGGGTTTCATCTCTTATTAACAATATTTCCAATTCAACAGGAATAACAAATCAAGTTAAACATATCTGATAACATAACGAATACACATGTTGGTATCGTATCAATCTCACAAAAACCACTTCCGTACTTCACAACTGATACACATTTTAGTGATGTATCATATCAACAAAACACTTCAGTGGACAAGCATATGAGCTGTATCACACTTCAATAGATAAGCATAAAAGCTATATCTCTGCAATAGGTGCGCATATGAGCTACAACCCTGGGTTCATCCCCTATCTTCCCATAATCATCAACCGGTTTAGAGGTACATCCCCTATCTTCCCCTAAACCGTGGAGTACATCCCCTATCTCCTCCCATACACAAGTAATGCATATAAACACAACGTCATATACACAAACAATCAATGGTGTAATGCATACACAACAATTCAACACAACCGTGTCATCCTCCACCGATGACCAAGGACAAAACCTCTAGATGCAGGTATGTTGTACATCTATTAACAGACTCAATTATCATGAGACCACAAACCCTTCAACAACGCTAACATGGCAGTTAAAGATACAACCTCCACATATGTGTGTTCAACACTCACATTACAATAATCCAACTCTCATACCTTTTGCCTTCACAAATTCAGTTCCCTGGACAATAAGGCCATAACTCATTTTAACCCATTACATTCTTTTCCAAGCCACTCCAATTTAATTATGCAAATTAAGTTATAATCATTAAACTAGGGTTTTCCTCCCTCTTTCTCAATATTGACCTAAAAGGCTCAATTATTAACAACAAACAACAATGATCACATTGAAGACCCAAAATACATAAGTATTTGCCCAACGATCAAAACCCTTCTATTAATTTATTAAATCAAATAAAATTAGGGTTTTCTCTCCTTTCAACAACAACATGCTAATTAATACCCCAATTAGCCTAAACCATAACTAATGATAATAAACCCAACTCCAACAGTCAACCCAAGGTTCAACCTCATGATTTTAACAAATCCAACGTGATATACTGTTTTTATGCAATACAAAAACTACCACATGTCTATCTATAGATGGAGTATTGAAAAGAAACAAGGAGAATCCCTACCTCAAAGGAGAACCCAAATGGAGAAGATTGACCCGAAATCCAAGTGCTCCAAATCCACAATTCTTCAGATTAAAAAGTAGCCCTCACTCTCCTCTACCTTTTAACAAAGGACCTAGGATGGATTTATAGAAGAAAGAGATGAAATCTAGAGAGAGAGTATGTTTAGAGAGAGAGACTCTCGGCTGCTAGGGTTTCAAGAAAGAAAGAAGGAGAAAAATGTTATTTTTCCCCGCTGCTGAGTTTATAAACTGGACAGGCTCGCTCGAGCGAAGACCTGGTCGCTCGAGCGACCAGACACAAGAAACAGACCTCGCTCGAGCGAAGAGAAGCTCGCTCGAGCCAACAAACACTGCTCTCAGGTCTAAGTACTAGACGCAACGCTCGCTCGAGCAAAGAAAGGCTGGCTCGAGCGACGGACCAAAAACAAAAGCCTCGCTCGAGCGAAGAGAAGCTCGCTCGAGCGACCAAGTCAAAACTGGACAGGCAGACTCGGTTCCTAAACTCAACCAATCTGCAACCAACCTGCCCAAAACATTCTAAACCCAAATTTAAAGAATTGAAGGATAGAAACAGCTCAAAACAACAACCGGAATCCTCGGAACTGAGTCCGGATACAAACACCCAAAGGAGAAAGAACCGGGATCGCTACAGGTTACATCTAACTTAATGGAAAAGCAAAAGAAAGAATTTGGTGTTTGCTCAGCTTGTGCTAAACTTACATCTGCATTGAACATTTTCTAACTCCTCTAATCATTAATCTGTTTCTACTCTAGCAGAGGATTTGGAGAGAGTTTTTGTAGTTGATATATATGTCTCTAAGGGAATGTCAGAGGTTTTGAATGGCAAAATAATGGTAAGATTATATATCTCATATCCTATTTCTTCCTCACATAAGTTGAGGATCATTTTGCTTTTGTTTTGCTATTTTATAACTGGTTGAAGCTGATATTTCTATAATACGCAGATTATTTCATCAGGACAGTCGGATGCCATTACAAGGGCACGCCCTATTCTCTCTGGTACAATCTACTTATGTCACTACTCTGCAACACTTGCATGAGGATTCAGTTTTTTGATCACTACTTTTAAATTTTCTATTTCATCTCTAAGACAAACTATGTGTTTTTCAAACAGCTATGAGTGAGAAACTTTATGTTTTTGAGGGGGCACTTGGTGCTGGAAGGTGGGCTTTCTTCACAATCTTACCAATTTCTTTGTCATGTTTAGATTTTAGAACAATTTGAATTGTGTTGTTGAGACAAATTTTCATATAAAATTGGTGACAATTAAATTTAGGGTAAAAGATGAAGACAAGAAGAGAGAGAGAGAGAGAGAGAGAGAGATAGAGAGAGAAGAGAGAGAAATATAGGAAAAGGCTAATGAGAGACACCAAAAGTAGGCACATGTTCTCTTCTTATACACACATATGTTTGCATTTTGTCTATCATCGACTGAACCAACCCAATTTGCATCACTAAATGCTTTCAATTTTAAGTGATCATGGTTAGAGCACAGGATCCATTTCACAAGAGCTGACTTGAGATACCTCTAAATGAACGATCAGGCACAAAAATTTTGGCATGATCAAGCAACTCAGATTATTATGTTCTTCCTCTTCCATGATTATGTCTTATGTTATTTTATTTTGCAGTATGTAACTCTAAATTAAGTTAATAAAGTTTGATTAAGTAGCATGTACTTGTTATTTTGAAATGATAGTTGAAATGGGAGAATAAATGGAGGGAGCAAAGTCATCATTGGAGCAACATTGCTAATATATAGCATTTTGTCTCTTTTTATTGCTAAATTATAACAATATTCAGCATGTAGCTATTGAACCATTGGAGACTAGAAAATTCACAAGACAGCACCAGGAAACCATAGGAGATTTTTTTTACTTGACAGGAATACAAGAACTGATAGGCTGCTTCTTAGTAGTGATATGGCTTTGATAACATGTAAATATTGGAAACAAAAAGTGGAATTAAAATTTGGTTAAAAAAAAAACTAATGGCTTTGCGCAGAAAACAACACCTGACCTAATATTACACTAGTGATTGTGTAAACCAAGTCAAATCTAATTTACTATAAACTTACAACTAAATGATTCTTGAATATTCCAATACAAATTTAAGTAATTTCATATCTCTGAACAATGCTTTTCAAATGATAATTTAATTGTGTCTTGGTTGTGCCACTTGATAGTAAATTTGTTTGTGCTAGGTGTTTAACCCAATTTAACAGGGATTGGCACAGGGGAATGGCCCTTTTTCTTTGTTTATTTATGTTAGGTGTTCTAATATCATATTAGATGATGTTATTGTTAATGTCTACTTTTCTTTTTTAAATTGCAGCAAAATTAAAATGGTAATAGAGCTGCTTGAGGGCATTCATTTTGTTTCTTCTGTGGAGGCCATTTCTCTTGGTGCCCAAGCTGGTATTCATCCATGGATAATTTATGACATTATTTCTAATGCTGCTGGAAATTCATGGTAAATTATTGTTCACAATTCTTTACTGAGGATTATGTTGTGTGTTTAAAATTTAAATATTTCTAGTCCTGAAGCATTCCTTATAAGCATTCTGATCTGAAATTGCCAATTCTAGATCAGGCACAACCTTGATAGATGAGACTGCTAATAATCTGATTTGCACCATGGGCACCAGTTGAGACCATGGCACTGATTGGCACTTTCTTTTCTGACAATGAACTGATTTTGTAGAACCCATGCCTTTAAAGAAATTAGCTGCAAAATTTATTGAACACTGAAAGCCCTTCTTGTTATGTGCTTACATGTATACACATACATGGGAACATCTGTTTACTTTCAAAGATCTGTGCATTTTTATACTAACTCAATAGGTATTCAAGGCTTTGGTGGTTGGTGTTGGTATATGTAAATGCCGTAGTTAGTTTTTTTTTTCATGACATTCCTGGAATTTGCTAGCGTTTTCTTAAGCAGATACTGTGTTACCTTGCTACTAGACATCCTTCCGTTGGATTCAATTTTACAGGGTTTTCAAGAATCATGTTCCCCAGTTGCTAAGGGATAATCAAACCAAACATCTCCTGAATACTTTTGTTCAAAATTTGGTAAGTCTTCTCATGTTGTAAGTTTCTTAGTGTTGTTCAAGTGTATTATGAGTAATTTCTTTTCTTCTTGACTTTGAAGTTAAGTTCAATGGGGGTTTTGGGTGAATTAAATGCTAACTGCAGTTTTATAATTCCATTCAAATTATGCTTCCTTTCTTGTGGTGGATTTAGCATTTAGGACATTTACTTGAGGACCATCTGCTAAATGCATACTAAAATTTTAGACTTGAACACCACTCGGTAATCATTTCTTCATCAATGAATTTGGACACATTGAGACTTTCAATAATGATTTTTGAGATATTGATACTGTAAGGTAGACCTCAATTCAGAATCACATTCTTAAATGGGTCTCTTATCCACTTATTTTTTTAAGAACTCATTATTGATAAAATAAAGTAATGTACGAAAAAAGTTCACATTAAGAAAACTTATGTTTTTATGAAGTAGAAAATAGAAAAGACTTATTTGGCTAGGCATTGAAGTGTAGAAGTGCTAATGTGAGAAAAAAATAAGCTGGTTATCTTAAATACTAAAATCCTATTCAGCTTAATCACTTTATTGGAAAGACCTTAAGTGGACAGATTTGTCATTCTAATCTAAACAAATTCTTGTTCAAATCTTTGAACTCTTATTCAATAGAGATCTCTTTGTGAACTGCAAAGCTAAAACCAAACCAAACCAAACTAAGCCTTGTGTCCCCAATCAAGTGGCGTCAGTTACATGAATCATTTTCCTCTATTTCGCTCTATCAAGGACTGGATGAGTCAATTATGCCTGATGGGTTTTTGTCTAACTTGAAGGGTATTGTTTTGGATATGGCCAAATCATGTACATTTCCTCTTCCACTTCTGGCAGTTGCTTTTCAACAACTAATAGCAGGTATGTATCTGCATGATTTACAGTTTCTCACAACCATAATCTGTAGGTGGCAGCTATTAATGTTTTGGAGCAACCTGATACTCACTTTGTTACTTTCCAATTGTCCTTTCACAGGCTCCTCTCATGGTCATGGAAATGATGGTGATGACACATTGATCAAGGTTGTTCTCATGAACTAATTTCTTTTATATAAAAGTTATATTATGTGGCTTTTTTACTTGCTTTGAGGTTATGTAAATATTAACATGCCATTTGCTAAGTAGACACACCTGTTCTTGCACAGGCTTGGGAGAAAGTATATGGGGTGAACATTACCAATGCTGTCAATATGGTACAAACTTATTTATCAAAAAAAATATTAATAAAATGTCATTCCGAGCCAAGTCTGCTGCATCAGATGGTCAATTAGGTATCATATATTACACTGCAGAACAGCATCTGCTGTCTCTCCTAAAGTTTGTGCTGACTAAAAGGCATTCTACTGGTGGTCTTTTATTTCTTTGTAGTTGAGGTAATAATGCCATTGTCGTATATCTATTATAGATGTAGTGTAATAAGTTGCTTGTTGCTTTGATAATTGTTTCAGATATGTTGAAAATTTGCTGCCGAAGTCTGGATATGACTTGTATTGCTCATCAATAAATTGCATCTCTAGATTATGCTGGTCCATTTTCTCTTAGAAGTGGGAGTTGTTTCCTGACTACAGATAACTATATATCAGTTATAGAATAAATAGAAAACTTATGTTTAGTAAAATTTACCCAAATCTATATATCGTTTTCAATCTATAAGTTTAGTAAAAACATATAAGATTTACCCAAATCTATAAGTTATTTTTTTATAACCTTTTTTATAAGTTTAGTGAAAAAAAAAAAAAATAGGGTGGCTTCAACCAGATCATCATTTATTATGAATGAAAAATGAAGTACAATTCAGAAATTGAAATAGTTTCACAAACACACAACCAAATCGATTTCAATTAATCCATTGTGGTGTACTTGAATTGAGTGTTTTTATATAACTTACTCTCCTAGTGTAAACATGACAGCCAGTGAATTAGTTTGAATTTTTACTTAACTTAACTTCTGTTAACCTGATGGCTTAAAAGTTACTAAGAATTGTATAGTTTTGAGGGCTGTTTGAACAATTGATGCAGCTTGTTTGGTGGATACTTTTGTGCCATGATGCTGTGTTGCGTTGAATCTGGTGCTGATTGGCTCTGTTCTGTGTGCTCTGCCTCTGATGCAGCTTTTGATTGATGCGATCTGTTTGTCCTGATTTCTGATTTGGTTGAGTTGTTTTGTTGCTGGTTTTGTTTGATTTGTTTTCTGACTGTTCTAGTAAATGAGGTAAACTGCTGCGTCAATTCTGATTTGGTTATATGATTTTGTTTGGGTTGCCAAGTTGAAATGGTTTTCTGAACTGGTGATGATCTGTGTTGAATCAGTTTGCTGATCTTCTGTTGCTGCTGTTGCTGAGATGCTGTGGTGATGCTGCTGTGATGGTGTTTGTTACGATGAGGTGCTGCTGTGTGTTGTTGGATGTTTGCTGGTGTTGTTGATGTTTGGAAGGGTGCAGGACTTTTTGTCCAATCTGTAATAGATCAGGTTTTCATTAATGGGGGTTGTCATTAGGTGTAAGTTCGGGCAACTGCTGGGTTTTGGCTGGAAGGGTATGGAGGGGGTATGGAGGGGGTATTTTGTGTGATTTCATATCCATGTTATTAGTTTGTTATAGTGGTGCCTGAGGGATGCCTCTTGTAAATCTGTAAATCTTTTAAAAAATTATAAATGAGTTTCAATTATTTTTGCCGTTGCAAATTGTCGTTGTTAAAAAGTGAAGCTTTCTCGACAAATAACTTGTCGGTAAATGTGTAGCTAAAAGTTTATTTTTGCTCACTCATATTGTGTTGCTAAAAGTGTATTTTTTGCCAATGCCAATTTGTCGTTGCCAAAACTAAAGCTTTATCGACAACCAAATCGTTGGCAAATGGCAACATTTACCGATGTAAATGTGTCGCTAAAAGTTACTTTTCCCCACTCATATTGTGTTGGTAGAAGTATATTTTTGCCAATGCCAATTTGTCGTTGCCAAAAGTAAAGCTTTAGCGACAAACAAATCGTCGGCAAATGGCAACATTTACCGACGTAAATGTGTCGCCAAAAGTTTACTTTTGCCGACGCATATGTTGTTGCTAAAAGTATATTTTTTGCCCATGCAAATTTGTGTCGCGAAAAGTGCCACACAATCATCATATTTGAATGACTTTTACCAACGCAAGGTAAATTGCCGACGATGGATGGAATATACATTTGACATGAAGGACATGGGCATTGCTGATGTAATTCTTGTATGAAAATTACCAAAACATCAGAAGGATATGCTTTGTCACAATCTCATTACATTGAGAAAATACTTGACAAATTCAGCAAAGATGATGATCATCTTGCTAGAACACCTGTAGATGTTAATTTGTATCTTTCTAAGAATGTACAGGAAAGTATTTCTCAATTAGAGTATGCCCAAATTATTGGAAGCTTAATGTACTTGATGAACTGCACTCGCCCAGATATAGCTTATGCAGTAAGTAAATTAAGTAGATATACGAGTAATCCGGGAGTAGAACACTGGAAAGCAATTATAAGGGTTCTAAGATATCTCCGATTTACTCGTAACATTGGGCTGAATTATACTAGATATCCAGCAGTACTTGAAGGATACTGTGATGCAAATTGGATATCGGATACTAGAGACTCAAAGTCCACCAGTGGGTATGTCTTTACTCTTGGTGGGGCGGCTGTATCTTGGAAATCTTCCAAACAGACTTGCATTGCTAGGTCTACTATGGAATCAGAATTCATAGCTTTAGACAAAGCTGGGAAAGAGGCAGAATGGCTTCGCCACTTCCTTGAAGATATTCAATATGGCCAAAACCGGTGCCTGCTATATGCATACATTGTGATAGTCAATCAGCAATGGTAGAGCACAGAGTCATATGTATAACGGTAAGTCACGACACATTCGTCGTCGACATAATACCGTAAGACAACTACTCTCTAATGAATTATTTCCATAGAATATGTTAAGTCTAAAGACAACATAGCGGATCCACTAACCAAAGGGTTAGCAAGAGAGTTAGTTGAGAATTCATCGAGGGGAATGGGACTTAAGCCTATTAAATAAGAGTTACCACAACGGCAACCCAACCTAGTTGACTGGAGATCCCAAGATCTAGGTTCAAAGGGACAACCGAGTTGTGAATGACTCAGAAGGATCACTGGGGAGTCTAACTCCTACCCATTTCTATGATGAAATAGTGATGTCTGCAGCGTTTTAGGTTAAGTAATACTTTTAATGATTCTTATATCTAGGTAAACCTAGTGGAGTATGGCAGGATACTCTTCATAAGAATCACCTATGTGAGGTGAACTGGCCGGTTCTATGAGATTTGTGAAGGGCTACAATTCTCTAGAGCACTCATGAAAGACCAGGTTGTTCAGGGCCAAAATGAACACAATAGTGAGAACTAAACTGTGTCTGGAGATAATACTGTGTGAGTTCTATTGTCTTGGTTTACACAAACGGCTGAACAGTTCAAGACATCATGTTCACTGTTTAGCTAGTAAATCCGATAGTGTCTCACAAGGGAAGGTTCAAAGCCAAAAGCTACCTATTTTTGCAGAATATTTCCAATTTCTGTACTCTCTGATTAGATCATGTTGTTGCATTTTCTCTCCGTCAAATTCCATTCATGTGGGGGATTGTTGGAAAAATGGTTTTATATAGGCATATTTTTTAGCCCATTTTGAGTGGACCCCAAATGTCTTTTGGGTGGGTCCAAAAAGGTGAAGTGTTCTTGCCGCGTGGCAAGTCACACGGTGAAGACGGAACGTCAAAACCATTTATGAGTGAATGGAAGTTAACGTCGTTTTAGGTCTAACATTAATTTTTTAGATAAAATTCTTTTGAATTTTTTCAATAAAAAAATTAGTGTGAGAATTTAATTTAAATATAAATTTAAATTTAAATTTAGTTTCCTGAGTGGTTTTTCTAAAGTTTATAATTTAAATTTAAAAAATTTAAATTTTAAATTTTTGATTTCCTAAATATTTTAAACCTTTTTTCTTTATTAGATTAAACTATTTAAATAGTTTAATAAACATATTCAAATAGTTTAAAGAGGTTATAGATTGGTAGTTCCAATCAGTTACCTTGTTTGTACTAACGGACAAAATGTTCAAACTTTTCAAATGTTTGAATTTGAAGGTACAAACGGACAAATCTGTTCATTTGAATTTAGAGGTGCACCTTTTCATTTTGTGGCACCTATTCGGGTCTTTGTATTGCCTATATATACTTGGGTTTTTCCAGCAGTCTAGGTAGTTGGTGAAATTCGGATATATCAGTCTGTATTTGGTTTCTTTTGCTGTCCATTTTTCTTAGTGCATTATTCCTCATATTTAGTTTTAGAAATAAATATTCAGAGAGTTAGAACACAGGTTTGGTTCGCCGAATAAATTGTTTGAGTACTACTACAATTTTGTGAAGATCATTGTATCCTGGAAGATAGACGCCACTCAACCGTAAGTACCATAGCGGGGCGAATCTGTCTTAAGGACAGAGTGTCACACACTTGACTTGATCTTATTTTAAATCTGGTTCGATAAATAAATCTGGTATGTTATTTATTTATTTTGTTTGAATTTATTTCAAATTATTTTGTTTACACAGAAGATTGTTCCAACAATATCAACCTGGAAGTTTATACATGGTACTGCCCATTTTTTCAATCAATCAACCCACATTAAAGATTAAAACTTCTTTGAGTCTCCTGTATAATTTTATTCAATAATATTGACAATCACTCATGACATTGGTGCAATTGCACACAAAACACAAATTTCAAATTCACCCATAAATTATTACATGGCTAATAATAAAGTAAAGTCCAGTTGTACCCACAAAACACAAGGTTTTGCTAGTAGCATCATCAACCCAACAAACAAGAACACACACTACAAAGAGCAAATAGTAAGAGCTAATAGCTTATTCAATTTAGACAATAGTCCCATAAATGTAATTATAACAACTAGATAGTTTCCACACATATATGAGACCACCCTGTAACCTTTGCTGGTTTCTCCAACTTCTTGATCTTCATAGAATTTGAGAAAACCATGCCGCGAAAATCACTGGAGAGGAAAAAAAAACCAAATCTAAATAGTTTATAGAGATACCAAGAGAAGAAAAATACTATAAAAAAAAACAAACACATGTTCTCATATATATATATATATGTTTCTTTCTTTACTCTCTTTTCTTTTGAACAGACAACATGGATGTCTCAACAACATATGCCGTTTCATAGTTGGTTTAGTTAACAAATCTAGAGAGGCCCAACAAAAGCAGAGCTAAATAGTTATTAGGTCAACCTCAAAAGAAGAAGAAAATTATTAGGAAAATCGGAAGGGATAAAAATTCTAAAACAGGAACAAAGTACAAACATATTGTTATCCCCAGTGGTTGTGTGTATGTATGTGTAAATAAATGTATAAAAAAAAATAAACAACAAAACAAAAATAATTAATCCAGAAAATAATTATATAAATTAAATTTTGAATCAATTGCTTACAGAAATTATAAGTCGATGCTTGTGTTGGACACAATCTCCTTAAAGTAGATTTCGCCCTCGCTCCCGTGCTTCAAGATTATCGGCGTCTACTTCCCAAGATGTAACAACTAACACTTGATTTGCAGCACTACAAACACAAGTCTGACAAACCAAACAATGTTGTAACGCTCTCTTTTTTATCTTAGAAACTAAATGGTAGACTGATGCAAGAGCACAGAAAGACGAACAGAAGAAGAAATGGAAGAAATGTTTGAAAATTTCATGATAGAATTGCTGGAATGACAAGATATATATAGGAGAATATGTAGCTTTTCTGAACATGTGTCAACAGATAGAAAACCTGTTCGGACAAAATTCAACAGGTAGAAAACTTGTTTTGACAAATTTGAATAGAAATAGATCTGTTCGGGTGGAATTTCAAGAGTATGAACCTCTTCGGTGGATTCTAACAGGTATGAATCTGTTAAGGTGGAGGAAAAAATTTGGACAGATTTATTTTGAATTTTGAAACCGAAATTCAAAATTAAATAAATAAAATACAAATGTTTTTGGCCTAAAAAGACAAGTATTGGTTCGGACAGCCCAACCCACCCACCTCATACCACGTACGCAAGCCCAAGCCGCGGCCCGATCGACCGGATGGACGGCGGTGGCGCGCGCATGTTTTTGTTTTGGGTCCAATGGCTTTAGCCCACTTTACCCATAACCTCACCCTTCCACAAACTTGGGTACCTCTTAGGGCCATCCAAGTATCCCAAACTAGAGTTTTATATACCCATTTAAATCCTTAAGCCTTTCCAATGTGGGACAAGTACATTTCACAAATGTGTACGAAACCCACCTAAAGCCATTTCCACGAATCTGAAAATGCGCGTTGAATTTTCATTCATCCGGCAATGGTTTTGAGTAACCAAAATATACAATGTATATTACTACACGACATTAAGCATAAACCCAATTAGTAACGTTAAAAATAACGCTTGGGTTACCTTAATTAATATTCAAGTTAGCAAAAATAAGGTTTTTTTCAAAACCATTTCCCAACAATCCCCCATATGAATGGAAATTTTTACGATAATGGACATGCAACAAGTACTAAGAAATTGCATTTTTCGCAACGCAACAAAATATGTTGCTAAAAGGGAAAATTCGTTGGCAAAGAGTTTTGCCGACACACAAAGCTACGTTGGCAACCCGTAGGCAAAAGTGAGTTGGCAAAAGTTTTTGCCGACGAAATTATGATTGCGTTGGTAAAAGTAATGCCTTTAGCGACGAACATAGTCGTCGCTAAAAGCC
>JAPPVO010007406.1:0-46690 GCA_030407325.1 Camellia japonica | reverse complement strand
CTTAAGTTCTTGGAATGACTTTTCACAAGTCTCACTCCACACAAATTTGACCCATTTCCTTGTCAATCTAGTCAAAGGTGATGCTAATCTGGAGAAATCCTTCACAAACCGACGGTAATACCCAGCCAAACCCAAGAAACTACGGATCTCGAAAGCATTTTTAGGCTGTGCCCAATCCTGTATTGCTTCTATCTTGGATGAATCTACAGTCACCCCTTCCCCAGATACCACATGGCCTAAAAAATTTACTTCTTTTAGCCAAAACTCACACTTCCCAAACTTAGCATACAACTTATGGGCTCTAAGCAACTCAGGCACCACTCACAAGTGTTCATCGTGATCCTCCTCAGAAGGTGAGTAAATCAAAATGCCATCCACGAAGATGACTACAAAGCAGTCTAAGAACTCTCGGAAGATTCGGTTCATCAAGTCCATAAACACAGCTGGGGCATTGGTTAGCCCAAAAGGCATAACAAGAAACTCATAGAAGCCATACTGTGTACGGAATGCCGTCTTCGGGATATCCTTCTCTCTAATCCTCAACTGATGATAGCCCGATCTTAGGTCTATCTCGGAAAAACAGTGTGACCCTTTCAACTAATCAAACAGGTCATCTATACGTGGCATTGAATACTTGTTCTTAATCGTAACCCGGTTCAACTTTCGATAGTCAATACAAAGTCTCAAGGCCCCATCTTTTTTTTTAGCAAAGAGGGCCGATGCTTCCCAAGGCGAAGTACTAGGGCGAATAAAACCCTTATCTAGTAATTCTTAGAGTTGAATCTTCAACTCACTCAACTCAACTAGAGCAGGCCGATATGGTGCCATAGAAATCGGTGTCGTGCCTGACACTAAATCAATAGAGAACTCAATTTCTCGATAAGGTGGTAAACTAGTACGGTCCTCGGAAAAAACATCGGGATATTCACAAACCACCCATGGCAACTCAACCCGAACCTCATCACACTCACTACTCAAAAACCTAGCAAGAAGACAACTAAGTTTACTCTGCCTCGCGGATCATACACCGATGACAAGACTCTATCCATCCGGTTCCCTAAGAAATAAAAGCAATCACCGCTCAACGTACATACAGTAACCGTCTGACGGTAGTAATCTATAACTAACTGTGCCAACTCCAATCCCAAAACCGATGCAAATGTAGAAAAAATAAAAGAATGGGATACACCCGTATCAATCAACACATTAGCAACCGAATTGCAAAACAAAAAGGTACCTTTCACTACAGATGGAGCAGGTATAAGATCTGGCACTGTAACAGCATACACGTGCCTTGTAGGCCTCTGATCTACCTGCTCACCCCTCGGAGCATAAGACTGTTGCACTGACTGAGCCGAAGAGGCTCCCTGATTGGCCCTCGAGGCCTGTGTTGATTATGCTGGCTGGTGACTCTGTGTCTGCCTCGAACCAGACGCACCAGGTGTGCCACCCAACTGTGGGCAAAACCTCTTCAGGTGCCCCGCATGCCCACACTGATAACAAGTGAGCGGCTGGCCTCTACCCTGACTCTGGCCCTAAGAACGAGCCGAAGATGAAGTTGCTCGCTACCCTCCTCCCTTCTGTGGGCAAGCTGGAGACTTGTGGCCCAATTGGCCACACTTGAAACAAGTGATGTCTCCCTGACCACCTCTCCCAGAACCCGAACTCAGCACTGGAAAAGTAGACCTCGAATGCGCTCCCTGGGACTGTTGGGGGTTAGAACCCCTCTGTCTCTTACTGTCCCCCTGGCCTTTCTGACTCCTCCTGGAGCCCCTCATCCTCTCATTCTCCGCATGCATGATAGTCTCAAGATGGGCTGTAGCCTCCACAAGGCGCCTGTAGTCCCTAATCATGGATCCAGCTACTCTAAACATAAGCCTGGTCCGCAGTTTCTTCTCAAATTCCAAACAACGGCGCTCCTCAGTCGCCACCAACTCCGGTGCAAATCTAGACAGGCTAGTGAAAGTAACTTCAAACTCAGCCACTGGTGTGTTTAACCGTTTGAGTTGAGAAAACTGATCCCTCAGCTTCTCCCTCACTATAGCAGGTATATACTTGTCCTGGGAAGTATCAACAAAGGCTTCCCAAGTCCCTCCAATGCGCCCCGCGCATATTTCCACCACTGACCCGCATCCCCTTCAGTTGGAAGGACGCCAAGGTCACTCGCAAGCCCCCGTCTTCGATGCCAAGCATCTCAAACGTCTTCACCATCTGCTCTAACCGCTCGTTAGCCTTTAGTGGCTCCTTGGGATCACCCAAAAACTCGTTCGAATTCGACCGGAAGAACTTCCTCTTCAGAAACCCAGCTTCAGCTACTTGAGCCTGGACTTGATTCTCATCTCTGAGAATGTCCATTGATTCCTTCAATGCTCCAGCCATTTCACGAGCTAAGGCGCCCATGGCCTGTTGACCTACTGGCTCGGCCACATTGGCCTGACCCACTCCTTCTTCTTGCGCCAAAACTTCATCCGGTATAAGCATCTCATGCCTCATAGGCCTACCACTCCTACCATCACAACCACGTCTATACATCCTAATAAAGGTAGCAATAGACATTAGCACATTTACAAATGTGCCGAAGCTAATTCACTAACGTCCTAATACGATGGACAACTATAATTCACTCCATGTAAGCACATAATCACATACAAATTTCATTTCCGGATAATGATCGTTCTGTGGCGTTGCTAGAGTTTCAGTGAGAAATAGTAGTGATCAAGTGCCTTTCCAACAGGACTCCCAGAAACCAATGGACCCAATTAACATCCTAGAAATTAAATCTTATACCCACATAACCACATAAACATATTATCACATAAGCACATAACATCTATACTTAAGTCTCTAACAAGCGAGACAAATCCATTGTGGTACTAACCACTTCCTACGTACCCAAAGTATTCAAACCCGGTACGCTCTGATACCAAGTTGTCACGCCCTCAAAATATAATACAACAATTCATTTCATAAGATCTATGAATATAATAAAATAATCTACTTCATTCATCAGAGTTTCTATTACAAAAAGGAAATTACATGCATTATACATTCATAAACATTCATTCTGAATCTACAGCATGTAATTCAAATTAATGATAACAAAATAAGTGCCTTATGGGCTTACATCTTTCCAAGATATCACTTGGTTACAACAAAAGAAAGAGTCCCAAGCTCTATACATGTTAAGCCCTTGGCTTAAATAAACACTTAACACAAAAAGAAACAAAATATAGCCTTCAGCCCCATCATCCTACGCTATGACCTTGGAGGTGGTATGTCACCTCCACCTGAAAATGGTTTCCCAAGTAGGGTAAGCCAAAGCCTAGTAGAGATATACTAACACAATATATGAAATTTAACTAAGATATAAGCATCAAGTAAATGTTCAACACTTAAGACCAATTTATATCTTCCATGACCAATCAATATCGACATCTACATCTCAATTCGTTTCAGTTCATTTATTCAAACCAACTCATAGGTATAGTTTTGTGTTATCTAAACAATCCCAACGGAGACTATAACTCATTTGTTAACACTTCAATAACAACTATTTTTTTCAAACACTTCAATTTTCTTGCCATTTTACGGAATTCTCATCCGAGGGAATCGGCACCCATATACATATAAGATTTCGGGACTTTCACCTAGGACACTTCGGCCAACTTAATTTTAAATGGAGTCTATCCCCTATCTCCTCCCAAATAGTGGAGTACATCCCCTATCTCCTCCCAAATAATGATACATATACAATATATTTAAGAACATACCATATACAATGACTACCAAAATTCACATATTCAGCTCTTCAATCAAACCGTCATATTCAATGACATAATTCATATGATTAGTTTCAATTTACCTAATCCTCATGCAGTGTCTACGACAAACATAGCTATTTTCCACCGATAACTCAAAACAGATATTTCTAAACAGATAAATAATCTATCAAACAGATAATTTATCAAATTTTTCATAGCTGAGTGATTTATCAAATCCAACTACACCATTTATTCACACATCCTTCCAATTTCATATTTCCCATATCAATTTCATTATTTATACAAAATAATTATTTAATACAAATTAGGGCAATTTTTTCCCTTTTTCAAATATCAAATTCCAAGTCCAAATTTCACCAATTATATTCAAGTAACATCATATTCATGACTTCACATACATATATGGAGCCCAATGTAAAATACCCCTCTTTCAAAATTTAAACCCAAATCCTAACTTCACCCAAATCCTTCCAAATCCCACCATTTACACAAAATGACAAATATCTAGGTTAAAATCCATAACAAGGTGGAGAATATCCCTACCTCAAGTGTAGAAGCTCAATGGAGATGAAGAAGAAACTCAAATGTGCCCAAACTCGACTTTGCTCGGATCAAGAGGAAGCCTATAAGATGCTCTAACTCTTTATCAAAGAGAGTAGGGTAGAGAGACTCTTAGATCATAGGGTATTTGTAGAGAAAAAGAGTGTTTTAGAGAGAGAGGGTGCCATATTAAAGTTTTTGAGTGAAAAGAGATACAAAAAGTGATACAAAAATGCTCTGCTGCGAACTGATATACGCGACCCTTACTCGAGCGAATGAGTTGTTGCTCGAGCGACCAGACACAACAAATGACCTCACTCGAGTTCAAGAAGTGTCGCTTGAGCGCAGAATGCAAAGCTTCAGAAGTTTCACAGACGCATACGCTCGCTCGAGTGCAGGAAGCCTCACCCGAGCGAAGAACTTTTAACTTCCCAGAAATTCTGCATCTGGGAAAGAAACCTGAGGACTCTTAATTCTCGCTCAAGCGCAAGAAGCCTCGCTCGAGCAAGAGGCAAATTCCACAAGGCTCGCTCGAGCGCAAGAAGTCTCACTCGAGTGAAGAGGGCAAAATCTGGGCAACAACAATCTAGGCCAAGTAACAACCAACCTGTTCTAAACACGCCCAACATGTTCCAAAACTCAAATTCAAAGCGTTGGAGGAAGGGAACAAGACATAGACCCAATAATCAACCATGGAACCCAAGTCCGGAATACAATAAAGGTCGGGTCAAAATCGGGATTGCTATACATGTTTAATTCAGATTTACACAACTATTATCTTAATAGTGCAATGATTGTGTTGGGTGATGGAAGGAGAGCTCATTTCTAGTTGGATAAGTGGACAGATAATGCATGCTTCAAGAAAGAATTTCCCAGGCTGTTTTCCTTATCCACTAACAAGCATGGTGTGGTCAATATCTTCTTTTAGAGCATGGGAGAAGCTGGAAGTTGGAAAATGGGTTTTGGACGAGCTTTGCTGGCTTGGGAGGAGCAGGAGGTAAGTAGACTTTACACTTTACTTAGTATTGCACCTATTCTTTGTAGCACCAAAGCAGATGAATTGATTTGGGCGGCAGACTCATCAAGGATATTTACTGTCTCTTCAGTTTATAATTGGTGTGAGTCTTTACTTGGGCCTAAGCTGGATACGGCAGGAACCATTTGGAATAATTGTGCTCCACCCAAAGTGCAATTTTTTGGGTGGTTGGCCTGGCACGAAAAGGTTAAAACTTCTAGTTTTTTTGCAAAGAGTTGGTATCCTTGATGGGAATGCTAATACTGTTTGTATATTTTGTCTTAGTGAGGTAGAAACAGTGGATCATATTCTTCTCTTTTGCCCTTTTGTTTGGAGGATTTGGTCCAATATCGTAAAATTGTGGGGTCTTCAGTGGGTTTTACTTGGTTCAGTACATGGATTGCTGCAGTGGTGGGCTGGGTATAAAATGAAAAAGTTAGAAAAGCAAATCTGGGCAGTTCTTCTCTTTGCTATTCTCTGGTCCATTTGGAAGCATCGAAATGAGTGTGTGTTTAATGGTGTTCAACCAAATTGGGATGAACTGTGTGATCTTGTTAAGGTGAGAGTAGCAATGTGGATTAAGGTTTCCCCAATGGTTGTGGTGTTCTCTGTGAATGATCTGGTGCTTAATCTGCAACAAGTGCAGTACTGCATTAGGAATGGTGGCTGAATTTGCTCTACTGTTGCTGGTTTTGTGTTAAGGTATGCTCTGCTGCTGGTATGATCTGGTACTACTGTTGTTGTTCTTTGTTAATGCTCCTGTCTATGGTATGCTCTGATGTTGGTATACTCTGCTGCTAGTTTGCTGTTGCTGGTTCTGTGTTGAGGTATGCTCTACTACTGGTATGATCTGCTGCTGCTATTGTTGTTCTTTGTTAATGCTCCTGTCTGTGGTATGCTCTGATGCTGGTATACTCTGCTGCTGGTCTGTGGGGTTGCTGTTATTGGTGTATACTCTATTGCTAGCTGAAGGTTGTATTGGATTGATGTGCTCAGTTGGGGTTCAATATTGCACTAGGAATGGGAGCTGAGTATTCTATCTGTCAGTCTTCATATGGGAGGTGGACTGAGCATGAAATCTGGTGTGATCTGTTGTTGGTGTGGAGTTTGGTCTGGTTTGATCTGTTGTAGTTGTTGTGGAGTTTGGTCCGTTTTCTCGTTAGTTTCTCACCAACTCTGGCGGTACTAGCAAATGATAGAATGGATTTTTTGGTGCTAACCTAGTTGGGATGATTTAGCCTATTGTGATGTTTTTGTACTTCCCTTTTCTTTATTGATGTATTTTGTTTTGTACATTGTACTTAATTCTTATATCAATAGAGTTTCTTTTTTGTGGATCAAAAAAAAAAAAAAAATTGAAATTACCAGCTCAAGACCTCTGGGTTTACCTCACTGTTACATAAGGACGGCTAAGCTTCTTTGCTTTCTGCCAACCAATGATTTGTAAGTGAAAAAAACAAAATATAATAATAATAATAATAATTAATTAAGAGAGGGAAAAAAAAAAAAAAAAAAGAGTGAAAGAGGTTTGATGGTAACTAAAACTCAATTTCTAACTTGAAAATTTTCTTTTGGTTTGAAACATTATTAAAAAAAAATTACCAATCATATTTGTAGGGTGGATAACTTATCCGAATCGCTGTGGCAAATAAAATTATCCCAGACGAGACAGAAATGCTAGATATCAAGAAACCAACCACCAAAAAAATAAAAAATAAAAAAAATGTGGTACTAAGGTCTCGTTTGGCAAGTGTTTGTTTTAGCCTAAAAGTCCAAAAGTTATTAAAAAAAATCAAAAAACTTATAATATATACCAAAAAGTCAAAGATTCTCTTTTCTCTCTACTTTTTGCACATCTTTTTGTAAAAAATAAAAAAATCATTCCAACATACTAGTTTTTTAACCTTATATTTTGACCAAAAAGTCAAAAAATTACTAAAATAGCCTTTTTCCAAATAAGGCCTAAGAAACAAAATATGTTGCCTAAGTATTTATAATTGGTTTCTTGCTCTCTAGCAGTGTTCATTTTTTTATCCCAAGATAAGATTGATGGTGAGATAAGATTCTTGGGTCTCGTTTGAAAAAATGTTATTTTAGTAATTTTTTAATTTTTTAGAAAAAGATATGTAAAAAAATAGAAACTTATGTGATAATTTATAGAGATTTTTTGACTTTTAAACTACAACATTTAGTCCTCAAACGAGGCTTTAGTACAAATTATTATGCAAATTGGAACTTCTCTGCATGAAATTATGCCAAATTTATTGAAATGAAGATTAGCAACAAGGTTTAAAAACATGAAACTTGATTTTGGTTGCACTGAAAGAGAAAATTGATATCCAATTACAAAATAAACACCAGACTGAACCATTGCACAAGCAATGAAATCTATAAAATGCCCCTAATAACTCCTGAAAAATAATTTTTCCTTACTTTTGAGCAACGTAAACTAAGAGCACGTTTGATACGATAGAATAGGTTAGAATGTCATGCCCATTCTAACCTTGTATTCCCTTTTCCTTGTTTGGTATGCCTTATTTAAGTAGGAATAGTCATTCCATTTGAATGCCTATTCCAACAAAATGTGGGAATGCCTATTTCTTCCTCCAACCTAAGGAATGACCATTCCATTCCCATCATAGAATTATTATAAAATTTTATTAATATTTTTTGTGGGCACTTAAAAAAAATATATTATTATTTAACTGCTACGACCATTTCGTTCTCCTATCACCCTACTGCCACCACCACCAACCCCTACCCTATTGCCACCACAACCACCACTACCACCACCACCACCACCACCATGGTTGCCGCCAGAAGCACCACACCACCATACTACCACCATACTACTGATGTTGTTGGACAATCTTCACTGTAATTAAATTAATTAATTTTGTTTGGGTACTAAACGGCAAACAGAGTATAAAAGAAACTAGGAAATGAGAGAGAATGTTTGATTACAAAAATCAAACTAGAAATAGAATTAAATAAATAAAAACAGATTTTATTTTGTTACAAAAAACAAAATTAAAATCTGATTTAAATAAATAATAAAACAGAAAATAAATAAATAACTTACTTGATTAATATCTTGAATATTATTCTGATCAAGTCCAGTGTTCGACATTGTGTCCTTAAGATAGATTCGTCCTCTCCACGGTACTTTCAGAATATGAACGTCTATCTCCCAGGATGAAATGATCAATCAACAAATAAATGCAGCACTACAATTTATTTGTTCAACGAACACACTTGTGTATACACTATTTCTCACAAAAAAATAATAGAATAAATGCAGCAAAATGCACAGATGAATTGCAGCAAAAATGGACAAAAAATTGATGTAGAAATCCAAATGGGGGACTACCTATTTATATAGGTGAAATGGTGGCTTGGTGGCTGCTCAGTTTGAATGTAACAGGTAGCAAATCTGTTTTGAACAGATACAGCACCTGTTCAATTTGAATTTGAAAAGAAAACCGAATCTGGTTTGAATCTGTTTGACAGATAAAAAACGGTTTTGGGTTTGAATTTGGACAGATTCGGATCTGTCTAGAACCTATACAAAATTCTGGAGAGGTGCAACAATTTGAATTCAAAAATTGAAATTAATCTGGACAGAAATTTGGACAGATTTTATTTCAAAAAATAAAATTTAAATTCAAATGTTTTTGGCCCAAAAAGATTAGTATTGGGCCGAACAAGCCCAACCCAACCACACACCCGCGCCCAAGCCCAGGCCCAGCCCGCCCGACCGGACGGCTCGCGCGTGTAGTGATTTTTGGGTCCAATGGGTCTAGCTTATTTTGCCCATAACCTCCCTTTCTACAAAACTTGAGTACCCCTTGAGGCACACCCCAAGTTCCAATCTCATGCCTTATAAACCCATTCAAAACTTCCCACCAAATCAATGTGGGACAAGCCATTACACAAACCTTAAGAAATTTCCACCAAAACTCCATTTCCATGGAGCACACTTTGGCTTCAATTTTCCATTCACTAGATAATGGTTTTGAGCAACCAAATATACCACATGAATCACAACGCGGCATAAAACGCGTTATCACTTTGACCCGCGAATATCGACGCTCGGGTCCCACCTAAATATTAGACCAAAGTTAGGAAAAATCAGTTTTCTACCCAGATTTTCCAAACCATTTCCAACAGATGTCACCACTGCTACCACCACTATCATTCGCCGCCACAACGGCCGCCGCAACCACCATCATCGCAACCACAACACCACCTTACCACCACTACTAAGGCCATAGCAATCTACTACCACCATCCTAATATAATTTCTATCACCTCCACCGATGCCGCCACCATCGCCACTGCCGCCGCCACCACTACCACCACCACCACCACCACTACAACTCACACCTTCACTTTCACAACTATTAATATTATCATGATCTATATAAATTTTCAATTTATTTGTTACTAGGTTGTTAAAAAAATAAATAAATAATAAAAATTTATTCCATTCTATGATTTTAATAAGTATAACCAAACATATGAATGAGAATTATCATCCTATTCCTATATCATTACATATTGACAACCAAACAATGGAATGGGAATTGACATTCCATTCCATTCAATCTTATATTCCATTCTTACTCTTATTCTATTCATATTTCATTTCATTCTATCGTACCAAACATACTAACACTTTCTGTAAATATTAAAAGGCAATACTTCCTTACGGGTATGTGGAGTAACCAATCTATATGTCCATTACCTAGTAAAAACTAAACACTTTCTATTCAACCAAGCATTGAACCACACTCCAAAATTTTATTGCTCTAGATGAGTCACACCAAAGATTTTGCGGCGTTTCATTGATCGGTTGTGGAATGTCTTGAAGTCCAATACTTCTCAATTTCCTCCGCAGTTCTTCCCGGAATTCTTCCAGCAATGAGAGACCACCTAAACAATCATAGTGACATTATTCCCCAATTAGCAAATAAAAAAAGTTAAGAACCAGTTTAGTTGTGTTTTTGTTTTCTGTTTTTATTTTGCGCTTTTGGATGAATTTTTCAAATTTTTTAATGGAACACTCACTTTTTAGTAACCAACGATTTTTTTTTTTTTTTTTTAACAATTTTCAAAAATTATTTTGGCACAAAAATGAAAATGAATGAGAATGTTGAGATTTTCAAAATTTTCATTTTCCGTTTCTAAAAACACAACAACAATAATAATAATAATAATAAATAAAACCGATACACAAATAAACATGTCCTACTGGGTTTGGATAGGAATTTAGAAAAAAAAGAAAAAAATATAAATAAAATATGGGTTATAATATTTTTCATTAGATATTTGTAATGGAGAGATCCAAATAGTGACTATAATAATGTTTTTCAATTTAAAATAATTATAAATGTACATTCCTAATTCATAACGATTAAATATGCAATGAAATATATAGAATAGAGATGATGAAAATCTATAAAATATAAGGAAAAAGCTTCGGACCCCCAGTGGGGTACTGGGGTCGCGTGTGATTGGTCCAAAAAAAAAGCTGTTTTTTTTTTTATTTTTATTTATTATGTTTTCTGCCAACCCCATGCTACGACGTCACTGGGGTCGGAAGCATGGCTCAAAATGTAAGAGCGTTGCTTCCGACCCCCAGTGGGGGTCGACCCCCAGTGACGTGGCGCGCTGCCATTCGCTGAAAAAGAAAAAAAAAAAAAAAAACAGTTTTTTTTTTTTTGGGCCAATCACGGGTCTACACGCACGACCCCCAGTGACCCCCACTGGGGGTCTTAGGCATTTTTCAAAATATAAATATATTTTATTTATATTTCACTTATTATTTTATTTATTTTTATATTTTTACTTAAATTTATAAGAATAAAGGTTGAGACCCCCTTTGGGGGTCACCCCCTTCACCCCCTTTAATTTTGATTGGTCAACTTTTCTTCTCTTTTTTTTTTTTTTTTTTTTCTTCTCACCCAATCCCCAACCTTCATGTGTGTGAGGGGGTTGTGGGGGTGAGTGTTTTAAGGGGGTCTAAATCAACGCCCAATTTATAATTCTTAAACGTAATCAACAGACAAAAAGAGGCTAGGGAAGGTAGAAGCATAGGAAAGAAAAAAAAACAAAGCTAAGAAAACCCACCTCTCTCCAACCAGATTATACATCCTAGTGATCAGGGTTTCCTCATCTTCTGAAAATTTAGGCTTAGTGTCTTGACTGGTGTCCTCTGCTGCAAATACAGAGAGAGAAAGAGAAAGAGGTGATTAATTTCATAAGATACAATCAAATTTCACCCAAACAGGAGGGAAAAGAGAAAGCAAGGGAAACCCAGAAGGCAATACCCTCCATTTTATACAGAATAGACATGGGAAAAGAGAGAGGTAACGTGCAAAACCAAGAAGAGACAAGACAGTAAATTCAAACTGAGGGTACCTCTAGAGTCCACAGAGGAGACATGATCACAAGTAGAGTGTTCCAAGTCAGCCATGACAGTCTTTAAAAAAAGGGAATAATAAATAATTTTGAGTGTTGAATGAAGCTAAGAAGAAACTTTTGATCTGTGGGGGTGGAATTGGAAATGGAGGCGCGTAAATAAATAAGTATTTGATAGGAGAGAAGAGCCGTGGAGACTTAAGACTAGGAGGGTCTTTGTGGTGGGGACACTTTTTTCTTTGGAAAGAAGAAGAAGAAGAAGATTAAGAAGAAGACTGGGAGGTGAGAAACCAAAAGCAAAAAGCAAATCAAAAGAGGAATGGTAGTTGGAGAGAACGGGCGTTGTAGTCCAACTTTGATGGGTAGTTGGAAATAAGAGGGAAAGACTGAGTCTGGATCCTCGGCCACACAACCCTGCCGCCATTCCTGCGGCACCTCCAAAACCACGTCGTTTTGAGAAAAAATTCAATTAAAAAAAAAAAAAACCAGAACAAAACCAGAGAGGAAGAAGAGAGAGAGGACGGAGGGGGGACCAAAATCAAACCCAAAAACCAGAGGGGAAGAAGAGAGAGAGGACGGAGGGGGCCAAAATCAAACCCACCCTAACTCTTTACACAAACCCAAATGAAGTTCACATCTGAGTTGTCTATATGTATATATGTGTGTGTGTGTTTGTGTGGCTGTGTATATACAGAGGAATTTGATTAGGGGTCTTGAAGATTTGGAAGTTAATTATACAAATATAGAGTAGTTGATCGACATGGTTGCCGGAAATATATTTCATTGATGGAAGAATTCTTGGCCACCAGAGGAATATATCAGCTGATCGAATTTACAGTTGGTAAGGATTTCAATAGCTTTGGGCTTGTTCATATACATACAAACACATGCATATATATATATATATAAGTTGATCGTTTCAATTTAAGGGCTTTGTTTTATGGTTTGATGTTGTTAAAGATGTTTATTTTTTTCTGGATTGGAATCCGTCCTCTCTCTCTTCTTCCCCTCTGGTTTTGTTCTGATTTTTTTTTTTTAAATTGAAATTTCTCCCAAAATGATGTCGTTTTGGGGGTGCCGCAGGAATGGCGGTAGGGTTGTCGGCCGAGGATCCGGACTCGGGAAAGACTCTGGTGAACGCCCCTCAAATATTGTGCATTATATACATTTTATAATTAAAAATAATATATAAATTTATATTTTTTAAGTCATAATTTTAAAAAAAAAAGTTCATAACAAAATATTACATGGAACATAATCAAATATCTCAAAATAATGTCATAATTGAATAAGAAAATTGATCATAACTAAAGAAAAAAATAACATAACTAAATGTGTATATGGTATGAGGTGTATATGATGGAGAATTCTACAATACACACCTCTTATCATATGCACCCTTAGTTATATCATTTTCATCTTTAATTATGAACAATTTTCTTCTTTAATTGTGACATTATTTTGATATTTTTTGTTATGTTTGATTATGACTTTTTTTTATTTATTTTTATTTTAGTTATGACTCATAATTATGTCATTTTCTTCTTTAACTATGAGATACATACGGTACACACCTTTCCCTGCTATGTCAGAATTCTCCAGCTTTATAATATAACAAAGGTCAATTACATTTTTTATCTGTATTTTTTTATTTAAATTTTGCTTTGAAGCTCATAATGTTAATTTGAATTTGAATAATTTAATTTTTACACTTTAAAATCAGAGTCAATTCAGTTCTTTTTTTCAAATTTTCATTAAGTTTTTCTATTTGTACAACTTTAAAATTTGACAAAATGTTCGAACAGATTAAAATGAAATTAAATTTAAAATACAAAGATTAAATTATTCAATTTAATATAATAAAAACTAAAGTAAAACTCAAGTCAATGTACAAGAGTTGGAAATTTTCCCTGCACGATATCTTCAACTTTGTTGGGCACAGATATGCTTAGGGAGGATTTGCTTTGCTTTTTTATTTATTTTATTTATTCAAATTGATATATTTGAGAAATGTTAATAAAAAAAATAATTAATAAGAAGGTTGACTTTTTTAAGTTTATAAGGGTTTTTTTTTTTTGGATTATATTTCCGAATAAACTTTTACATTTGGACTAATTTAACTAACGAAAAATGTCAGAAATTCTTAATTTTAGATATAATAATAAAGTTAATTCCGATATCATGTATAATAAATCAAAAATAAATATTTATATCATATTAATATTGTAGGTCAATTGTGAAAGCTTCTTCAAGAATCTCAAACATTTGTAACTAAACGTTAACTTCTTTTTTATATCCTAATTCCAACCAAGGTGATAGGGTGGTGGTGAGCCTAAGCTTTGGAGAGCCTACGGCTGCGTGTGGTAGAATTTTAAAATTTTGATTTAAGAATAGAATTGTATTTTAAATTTGTGGGTTTTAGAATTATAATTTAAGTGTAGAAAATTTATTTGAATATGAATTTTAAAAAGAGTTTGAATTAAATGATGTAACATATAATATTGAAAAGTGAATGTTTTGAAAAGTGGGTGTGAAATTAATTTTCAAAAATTGTAACAAAACAACACACTCAAACTGAGAAGTAAAATTAAATTTCAAAAATTCTACTAAACAGAGCCCAGGGACCATGGCAGAAAAGGTTTGGTGGATGGCATTGGGTGAGGAGGATAAGGTTTAGCAATAATTGATAAAACGCCAAATGATGAAACTGACATTCCACAAGAGCTTTGGATCCTTGTTCAAGTACAACCAAGCCTTTGATTGTTCTCTTCTGGCCACGAATAAATAAACAAAACGAGACAAATTTTATCAATAATTACAATGAACTTTCTTCGAGTATAAAGAAATTATCACTAGTTCTACAATTTTATAATAATTACACTAACTTTCCGAAATGGTTGACACGGTTAAAGACATATTTGAATTGACATTTTTAACCCCCAAATATTATTTAAAAAATGACATCATAATTCTTAAGGTTTTGAAGAACTTTGCTAAGAGAGTTCGGATCCTTTGTGATTAACTTGTGTAATTAATTAGAATGTAATATTTTGTTTGGTTAATTGTACGGGAAAGAAATAAACATTCTTGTATAATCCTGTTAATCAAGTATGCGCTCTTCCGTACATCGTCGCTTTGCTCCCTGAAAACACAAACATGAGCTAGCCGGCGGGTGTGTGCCGGAAACCTCTCCGATACCTAAGTCAGCAAAATAAACAAGTAGACAAAAGTTCTGTGTATTCGGAAATCAAAGTTGTGTTACCTCTCCATAGGTGATGTTTGTGAGCTTTTATAGGTTCCGTGTGGCACAATCCAAATAGGACTCTTACTCCTCCATGTAGAGTTCTCATAGGATTCATACTCCTAAAAGATAATGCTTATCCTTCAACACCCCCCTCACTGCTTAAACCAAGTGAGATGGTTTTACCATGGTCGGACTCCAATGTGGCCGAGGTAAGCATGGCTATGTTTAGCCGCAGAATAGACCGAACTATCCTTAGTTCGGTTCACTGCCCTTACCTTAGTTCCTCTTCCATAAACCGTAGTAAGCCCAAACCGAGCTAACTTTTAGTAAGGTTTAGATTATGTTAATTACACTGCGCTATGACCGGTATAAGTTTTAGTATGGTGACCGAACTAACCATAGGCCCTTTAGGACCGGAGTAACTTCATGCCTCTGCAAGACCGGAGTAACTTTATGGCCATTTTACTCAACACTTCGCACCCATAACGGCCCATTACCTAGCTCGGCCCAATTTTCATATAAATTACCCTCTCAATTGCCCCTTAATTCTATCTGCACAGCATGATAAGGATTACCTATCTACCAACCGAGCTAAAGTTTTTTAAGCGTATCTAGCCGAGCTAAAGTTTTTAAGCCTATCCAGCCGAGAAAAACCCTTTAGCCTTTCCAGCCGAGCTAAATTCCATACCGGGCTCAGCTTGTCCGGTCAAAACGTCCCTTCAATCACAGCAACTGAATCGCTTCTCATTCCAATGACACGTGGCATGCCCTCATTGGCTGGAAGCAGCTGTCACGCCGCCCTCGTACCTCGCGTAATTTGAACAGTTCCCGCCTTTGGATAAACCTTCTTCAAAACAAAAAACCCTTCGTCTTTGAATCACTCACCACACTATTCACTTTCTCTTCTCTCTTTTTGTCTCCATTGTTCTTCAACCTTGCAACTGTGAAGCTCGTGCTCGTTGCTGCTTTCTACTTCCATTTCCTTCCTCTTAGCCTGGTAAGCTACACAAATATGTTTTCTCTTTTGTTTGTTTTCGTCTTTGTTCTGATTCATAGCATATTTGTTTGTGTTTTTGCAAAACACACATTTTTTTATTGTTGAAGAACCATGTAATAGAACCTCCAATCTTCATGAATAATTTGAGAAACCATCAATTTTGATCCAAAATCATAGTATAACCGAACTAAAAAGTTGTTTGTAGTTGATGTCACTCTATCAGACTACTTAACCGAACTAGCACTTTATGCTTATACCAGTAGTTTCAATAAATCAAACCATCTTTTGATAACAAACTGAATTAAGTCTGTAATTAGTGTACTTGGGAAAACCTCAACTCCGACCGAGCTATGCCTCGGGTCTAAACCAGCATTCTTAGTTTTAGACCGAACTAAGAAAGCTGCCCCTAGAAACTCAACCGGTCTAACAAAACCTTCCTTTTAATCGAGACACCGAACCGCTCGCCTAAACCGAGCCAACAAACCCCTTGCTCAAACTGAGCTAAAAACCTGTAGTATGCCACATAGCCAAACTAAGATTTGATATATGTTGTCTTTATTTCTCTTCAGCACGGTCCAACGGTCTGTGCTTAACACCTTTGTTTTTTCACTTTGCAGACTTTAGGTTGCCCAGGCACCCCCTTGAGCACTCAACCGAGCTACTCAGCCCACTTCTGCAACCGAGCTAACACAAGTATAATTTATTCATAACTTAAGACAAAAATGGGTAAATATAGGCTTTTAGTAGAAACACCTGGTGGCCTGGCCGAATTCCGAAGGGAGTACAACATTCCTGACGACGTCCATCTCACCTTAGCCGAACAAGATATCATACCTTGGGGAAACCCTGGTTTTGTTCCCTTCACCCTCCTTTCCATTGTAGAAATCGGCCTAAGATTCCCTGCACAGCCCTTACTTTGTGAATTCCTTAGGCAAACTAGGATATGCCCAACCCAGCTTTCCACAAACTCATACCGTATAATAAATGGTATAGCCGAGCTAAACCGCCGTACTGGTATTAACCTCGGCTTAGCCGAACTCTTCCACCAATAGTCTATAGGCTCAAAAGAAGACGGGTGGGTTTATTATTTAAGAATACGACGCCGGCGTGAGAAAATAATAAGGACACACTGGACAAAAACTTAAACGATGACGATTTTTTCTAGGTATCTGGCAATTTCGAAGACCACCAAGCCTAGATCCCAGGCCGCAGTATAAACTGGAATAAAGGAACCCCTGGTATAATTACTTCGGTTTCCTATTCCTGAACCGAACTAACAGTTGTCTTCTTTAAGCAGATTCAGCCCATTTTCAATCACTTTACAGTTACCCCAATCTGAACACTCTCCGCGCCGCACTACGTTATCCAGAAAGAAATTGGGCCAAGCTGCTGAATTTTGAGCCGACGTACAGATACAGCAGCCGACGTAAAGCCAGAGTAACAGACTTCTTACTGGAAGCCTCTCCCGAACCGGACCCCAACTTGCCCCAAATCAACCTAGTTCCTCTGATTGCCGAAGAAGAGATGGCAAAGGAACATAGTCAAGGCCCTCCTAACCGAAACAAACAGAGCCGAAGTACCGCCAAAAAACCAGACTCAAGAAACAGTGGTGGCCCTTCCATTTTAACAACCCTTTTCATCACGCCCGGACTACCCAAACCGAGCAACGCCTTGCTGATGAAGATGAAACCATCTTACCACCAAGCCCACTCTCGAGCCCTCAGCCGGAGCGTTCTGACCGGGCTAGCTCCTCCAAGTGGGCTCCGAAAATGACTTTCCAAAACCGAGATATCCAGGATACTGACTCGATTGTCACTGAGAAGGATCACATGATGGCATTTAACCTTGCCAGGAGTGTCTGCCTTCCAGCAGATATAGAGCACCACCAACATCTGACCGAACTACGGGCCATCCGTTCGGCCACGAAATCCATGGTGCTTGTAAGTAGCTTCTTATGTTAACCTTTCTAATTTGCAGAACTCTCATCTCGATTTGATTACAAGTCTCCCCCTTCTTTTGCAGGCTATGCAGAAGAGCCACATCGCTCACAAGCGTGTGCTCGAACTTCGTAAGACTACAAGGCAGGCCCTGGCCGAAGTGGCAGAAAAGACGGCCGAGCTGGAGCAAGCCAGTCAACAAATAGTCGAGCTAAAATCCGAGAACGGTCGTCTGACCGGACTCGTTAGCTCGACTGAAGCTGAGAAACAAAAGGCTGCAGCCGTAATCAAAGACAAATACCTGCGCGAACTTGCTAAACTTGAAGGCAAGAAAAACGCCGAGATAAAGCAGTTGAAGAAGAGTGCTGACGACGCCGAGCTGCGGGGTTTCAAGGAGGGGGAGGCGACTTACATTAAACAATGTGAAGCTACCAAGGATCTCTTCTTCAAGTGCGGTTGAAGGGCGGCTGTAGAGCAGCTCGGTCACGGTCCAGAGACCGAGGTCTTCAACACTTTAGCATACTTTATTCCGAGCTCTATGACGGAATATGCTGCCTCCCTTCAGCAACAATTTCTCAAGGACTCAGATGATGATGAAGAAGAGACCGCACCAAAGGATACCCCGGCTGTCAATGATCCCGTCGATCAGTCAGTTCGGTTGGAGCCAATGGTGGAAGACTTGACCGAGTTGCCTACTGAGACCATACTCCCGTCTGAAACCGGGCTCCGGGTTGATATCGACGCTGATCTCGATAAATTGTTCAACTGACTTTGTATCTTTTCTTCTTTTTTCTTTTCTACTTCTGGACAAATGTAACCGGGCTGGGGGCCTCTCCTTTGTATTTGTTTTGAACTTTATCAATGAAAATCTTATATTGCTCTAATTGTTATCCCAGTTTGATGCTCTTCTTGTATTTGCTTTCTTACTGTAGTTTTAACGAAGTAGTGCATTCTCTTGCCGAGATAATCCGTCCCGGTCTTAATCTTGTAATCAGACTGGCCATACCAGCCAACCACTCTTTAGCCGATATCCCTACTTTGGCTGAAGAGTACTAAGAGTTGGTTCAATCTAGCCAACCACTCTTCAGCCGATATCCCTACTTCGGCTGAAGAGTACTAAGAGTTGGTTCAATCCAGCCAACCACTCTTCAGCCTATACCCTTACTTCGGCTAAAGAGTAATAAGAGTTGGTTTAATCCAGCCAACCATTTTTCAACCGATATCCCTACTTTGGCTGAAGAGTACTAAGAGTTGGTTTAATCCAGCCAACCACTCTTCAGCCTATACCCTTACTTCGGCTGAAGAGTAATAAGAGTTGGTTTAATCCAGCCAACCACTCTTCAGCCTATACCCTTACTTCGGCTGAAGAGTAATAAGAGTTGGTTTAATCCAGCCAACTTCTAAATTGGTTTTTTTTCAGCCAACCTAGAATAAAAGTTGGTTATTCCGACCAACGTCCTGCTGGGCTTAGGAAGGGTGTTGGTTTAATCCAGCCAACCTCTAAGTTGGTTTTTCCAGCCAACCTAGAATAAAATGTTTGGTTATTCCGACCAAACGTCCTGCAGCCTGGATCCTTATCCTGGGCTTAGGAAGGGTGTTGGTTTAATCCAGCCAACCTCTAAGTTGGTTTTTCCAGCCAACCTAGAATAAAATGTTTGGTTATTCCGACCAAACGTCCTGCAGCCTGGATCCTTATCCTGGGCTTAGGAAGGTTGTTTGGTTTTTCCGGCCAACTGTGTTTTACAATGTTCCTAACTCACTAAAACAAACTTTTACAGAAGAAACGTTATACTGAAAAGAAACTACTTGTTTTATTGAGAAAGGAAAAGGAAAATTACATATGCTTGAAAAAGTTAAAAATAAAATAATCTGAGATTGGCAGTATTCCACGGCCTAGGAATTGCCTTGCCGTCCTCATCTTCTAAGTGGTATGCCCCTTTGCCTACTAATCCAACCACTTTGTAAGGTCCTTCCCAATTAGGCCCTAACTTGCCATCCCCCGGTACCATGGTGTTTCCCATCACTTTGCGCAGCACCCAATCTCCGATCTTGAATTGTCTTGGATGCACTGTTTTGTTGTATTTCCTGGATAACTCTTGTTGGTATGAGGCAATGTGAACCAGTGCTCTTTCTCTTCTTTCCTCTGCAAGGTCGAGCTCCAATGTTATGGCTTCGCCATTTAAGTCTGGATCAAATTTTCGCTTCGAATTGTGGGGAGGCCAACTTCTAGTGGGATTACTGCCTCCATACCATAGGCTAACGAAAATGGAGTTTCTCCTGTTGACCGCCGAGGTGTGGTGCGGTAAGCCCATAAAACATGAGGGAGCTCTTCTGCCCACTTGCCTTTGGCTTTCTCTAATCTTTTCTTCAATCCATCCAAGACTACCTTGTTTGATGCTTCTGCCTGACCATTTGCTTGGGGATATGCCTATCTTGTACTCTTCACAAAAGCCTCTAAAGATTCTGCCGTCGAACTGAGTGCCGTTGTCTGATATTAGTGCTTTGGTATGCCAAATCGAGTGATGATATTCTGCCAGAAACTTCTTCACATCTTTTTCCTTGATTGATGCCAAGGCTTCTGCTTCCACCCCTTTTGTGAAGTAGTCGGTTGCTGCAAGAAAGAACTTCCTGTTGCCTGGTGCTGTTGGAAGTGGCCCTACTATGTCCAAGCCCCACATTGCAAAGGGCCATGGGCTTGTTAATGATAGGAGTTCTCTGGCAGGTTGGTGTATTTGGTGTGCAAACTTTTGACACTTTTCGCACTTTTTGACATACTTTTCTGAATCTGCTTGCATGTATGGCCACCAATATCCTTGCGAGATTGCTCTGTATGCTAATGATCTTCCTCCTTGATGGCTTCCGCATACGCCCTCGTGTATCTCGAATAAGAATGCTTCCACTTTGCTGGGGTGAACACACTTTAGATAGGGTCCTGAGAATGATTTTTTGTATAATGCCAATGATGGGGAGAGCCAAAATCGCTGTGACTTCGCTCTTATTCTGTTGGCCTCTTTCTTTTCTTCCGGTAAGGTGCCATCTTTCAGGAACAGTATGATGGGATCCATCCAAGAAGGGCCTAGCTCGGCGCAACATACCTCTTCTGCTTCGGGGTCTTCAATGCTTGGTCTAGGTAGGTAGTCGATCAGCAATGGATGAGGGATGGAAGTATCTGCCATTGAAGCAAAGCCTGCTAATTCATCTGCTCTGCTGTTTTCTCCTCTGCCGATTTGTTCTATCCGCACTACTTCAAATTTCTTGATCTCTGTTCTGACCAACTCTTGGTACTTAGCCATCCTGTCATCCTTTGCCTTGTAGTCGCCTGATATTTGGTTTACCACCAGCTGTGAGTCGCTGTAAACCATTAGCTCGGTGGCCTTCATGTAGAATGCTGATTTGAGGCCTGCAAGAAGCGCTTCATACTCCGCTTCGTTGTTTGATGCTGGGAAGCCAAGGTTGACTGCTTGCTCCACTACTAGGCCGTCTGGAGAGATGAGGACTATGCCGAGTCCTGCTCCATGCCGGTTGGATGCTCCATCCACAAAGAGCTTCCACATCTCTCCAACGAACAACTTCTAGCAAATTGAGGGATCAGATGATGCCTTGGGGTCAAGAACGTTGCTGGCGTCTTCTTCAGGGTCCATGCTTGCTGTCTGCCCCTTATTATCTGATTGTACCAAGTCTTTATTTGTTGTTAAGTCTTGACTTGGTGTAGTGTGGTTTTCTTCTTCCTCCCTTACTTCACTCTAGTCTGCCTCCCTTACTTCACTCTAGTCTACCTTGGGACCTGCTTGGGTAACTAGCACCAGGGGTTGCGTTATTCCGACGTCAACTTCCATCCCTAGTTTGGTTGTTTCAATCAGGTCGACTGGGCAGATATGATGACTTCCTGGGGTGAATTCTGCGACAAAGTCTGCCAAAGCTTGAGCTTTTATCGCGGTCTTGGGTTGAAACTTGATGTCATATTGTCCCAACTCTACTGCCCACTTCAAGATTCGCCCAGAAAAGTTCGCCCTTTCAAACAAAGCTTTTAATGGGAAAGCTGTGAGGACGACTATGGTGTGGGCGTGAAAGTAGTGCGTCAACTTCCTTGAGGCCATCATCAAGGCCAAGGCCAGTTTTTCTAGTGGCAAGTACCTTGTTTCGGCGCCCAGCAATGTCTTGCTGACATAAAAGATGGGCAGATGTTGGATTCCTTCCGCACGGACCAACACTGCGCTAATTGCGTGCTGAGAGACTGCTAGGTACAGGAAGAGTTCTTCTCCAGGTATTGGGGTGACAAGCAGTGGCGGAGAAGACATGTATTCTTTCAAGCTTTCCAGAGCGCGGTCGCATCGCTTCTCATCCCACTCAAACTTGGCTTTTAGAGCATGGAAGAATGGTCGTAGTCTGTCTGACGACCGGCTTATGAACCGATTGAGCGCAGCTGCCATGCCGGTGAGATGCTGTACTTCCTTTACTGAGTTTGGCCTCTCCAGATCCTGAATTGCCTTGATCTGAGAGGGGTCTGCCTCTATACCCCGGTTGGTTACCAGGAAGCCTAGGAATTTGCCAGATCCTACTCCGAATGCACACTTGGACGCATTGAGGCGCAACTTGTGCTTCTTCAGGATCTCAAACATTTCACCTAGGTCCTTGAGATGGTCATTCTCATCCTTGCTCTTGACCACCATGTCGTCGATGTAAGCCTCCATTGTTCTGCCTAACAATGGTTCAAACATCTTGGTGACCATCCGTTGGAATGTCGCCCCTGCGTTCTTTAGGCCAAAGGGCATGACCTTGTAGCAATACAGTCCTCTTGGAGTTGTAAAGGACGTGACTTCCTGGTCTGGTTCATGCATGGCGATTTGATGGTAGCCTCTGTATGCATCCAGAAAGCTAAGTCGGTTGTGCCCTGCCGTTAGGTCTACCAGTTGATCTATCCGTGGTAGAGGAAAGCTGTCTTTTGGGCATGCCTTGTTGACTGTTTTGTAGTCGACGCAGACACGCCACTTGCCATTCTTTTTTGGCACTACGACTGTGTTGGAGATCCATCTTGGGTAGTGCACTTCTCTCTATTGCCCTGCCTCCAGCAGGTTTCCTACTTCTTCTGCTACTATTCGGCGTGGTGGAGTGCCGATCTGCGAGTGCGTTGAATGATTGGTCTGGCGGATGGGTGGACATTGAGTTGGTGACAGATGAAGTTTGGATCAATGCCTGGCATGTCGTATGGCGTCCAGGCGAACACTTCGATGTTAGAGGTCAAGAATTCCAAGACCTCTAACTTTCGGTGCTGGATAACGACGAACCGAGCAAAAAGAACTTTCCGGGTTTTTTTCATCTATTCTTACCTCTACCAAGTCTTCCACCGCTTTTTGATTAGCTGCTTTGCCGACATCTGCGAACAGTTCATTGCTCTCAGGTTCTTCCACCGAATGAACATATCCTTTGGCAGCGCGGCTGCCATTCACCGTGACAAAGCATTGCTTGGACATGATTTGGTCTCCAAAGACCTCTTCAATTACCCCGGCATCGTTGGGGAACGCATTACTTGGTGGTAGGATGACGCTACCGATCGCATGGCATGTAGCCATGTTCTGCCCAAGATGATGTTGTAAGTGGAAGGGACTTTCAATACCCAGAACTCCACTTGTTTTGTTACGCTTCCTGCTCTAACTGGAAGAATTATTTTGCCGACTGGCCACTCTGGCATTGAGTTGAATCCAATCAGGGGAGATGGCAGGTGCCAAGTCTTTATCTTGTAACTTCAATTGTTTAAATGTTTCGTAGTACATTCATCTCACATGAACTACCTTGGTCAATCAAAATCCGCTTGACGTCAAAATCCTTGACTCGGAGAGTGACAACCAGGGCATCATTGTGAGGGCAATATATCCTCGCCAAGTCTCTATCTGAAAAAGACATGACGTTCGTGGCCTCTGTCTTCCCCTTTTTTATGGTAGGTTGTGCACTTAGTACCTCTCTTAAGTGCTCAGCCTTCTTGATTGACCCTCTGAGCTCGCATACACGCTCAGGTTCGAAGACTCCATGTATCACATTGATTATGCCTTGAGGTGGGGCGTCGATTGGCATCCCGTTGGGGTTATTGTGGTCCTGGGGGGCTGGTTGCGTCCCTCCTTCAATGTATTTATCCAGGTGACCGGCTGCCACCAACTCCTCCAGGTGCTGCCTCAATGGCGTGCAGTTCTCAGTGCGGTGCCCCTTTTCTTTATGGAAGGTGCACCGCGACCTTTCGTCGTGGTCCTTCTGATCTTCTCCTAGCTTGACTGGCCATCTGACGAAAGGCTCATCTCGTATTTCACTTAGAATTCGGTGGATCGGTTTTTTGAATACCGTGGTTATAGCAGTGCGGACCCTCAACTATCTTTTATCCTGGTCTTCTCCGTTGTCTCGCCTACCTCATCTGTTTCTACTCGGACGGTTTACCGCGTTGACCTTTGCTGAGGCCTTTTTCTCTGGTATTGCGGTCGTGCCAGATTTTGTTTTGGCCCAGGCGCCATCATCTTCCACCCTGATGTGCTGATGCACTCTTTCTATCAAGGCCTCCATGGTGAGGGGTGGCGTCATAGTGATTGAGTCCCTTAGTCTGTTCCCGACTAGAAGGCCTCTTTTGTACTGTGCAATGGCGAGATTGGTGGGGCAGTCCCCAATCTGGTTGAAGGTCTCCCAGTAGCGACTATTGTAGGATCTTAGGGTCTCCTTGTCGCCCATGTCGATGGAGAGTAGCTGGTCGATCTCCACCGGGGTTTTGGTGTTTGTTCTAAAACTTGTTACAAACGCCTCCGCAAATTGCGCCCAGGAGGCTATGCTGCCTTCTGGAAGTTTTTCGAACCAAGTCAAGCCTAGGTCGCCAAGGCTAGATAGGAAGAGGATGCACATCAAAGCCTCGTTTCGCCGGTATACAGCCATGACCTGGCGAAAGTGGCTCAAGTGTGAGTAGGGGTCCATCTTTTCCTCATATGTAGTGAATTTGGGCTGAAGGAAGCCTGATGGTAGGGGCGCGTTTTCAATCGCCGAAACGAACGGCGAGGTCTACAACCTTGCTAATGCCTTGTCCGTCGGTTCGTAGGCAGGCCGCGGTATTGGCATTCCAACCTCGACGCTTCCATGCGTCCGAGGAGCCAACCGCTGTAAGGCAGAAACTTTGTGTGGATCGCATGCCCTGGCGTCCTCCTTCCATCGTGCCTTCTCTTCGAGCACGGTTCGTAAGTCGGATGATCTGGGCAACTTCGTCTGTCTGGATCTTGTTTGGTGTGTATGTGAGGGCCAATAGGTGCTTCCTTCCGTGTATGACCTCTCAGACCTCGTCCTCTCAGACCTGGAGTGACGAGTTCTGGAAGTCCTGGATTGTGTATCGCCTGTCCTAAGGCTTCTACTCTCTGCTTGAGATGGTGTGGTACGTCTACTATGACCTTCCGAGTGGCGAGGGGGCGTCTTGCCCTTGCGCCCCTCTCCTGTCGTCACTCCTTTTCCCTTTATCTGGCGCTTCATGGACTCCATGTCCGCCGCCATCCGTCGTATCAGTTCGTCCTGCTCCTTCACACGGTCCTCCAGAGTTTGAGGATCAATCCTCCGCCTTTGTCTCTCAGGACTTTGTGAACGAGAGTGATGGGGGCTGTTAGTCAGCCTTCTCCCCCTCGTATCCCTCCTGGGATTCTGTCGCTGTGGCTCTAAATCCGCCATAGGAGGGATAGAAGGTAGACCTTCGCGCCTTGCACCCCCCTCTGGTGTTTGTCCGTCAATGGCGGATTGTGGCAAATCTTCGTTGTGCGCCATTGATTCTAAAGAGAAAAGCTTGATCAAGAGTTTTGTTCTTGTCTGAATTCCCACAGACGGCGCCAATTGTACGGGAAAGAAATAAAACTTCTCGTATAATCCTGTTGATCAAGTCTGCGCTCCTCCGTACGTCGTCGCTTTACTCCCTGAAAACACAAACGTGAGCTAGCCGGCGGGTGTGTGCCGGAAACCTCTCCGATGCCTAAGTCAGAAAATAGACAAGTAGACAAAAGCTCTGTGTATTCGGAAATCAAAGTTGTGTTACTCTCCATAGGTGATGTTTGTGAGCTTTTATAGGTTCCGTGTGGCACAATCCAATAGGACTCTTACTCCTCCATGTAGAGTCCTCCTAGGATTCATACTCCTGAAAGATAATGCTTATCCTTCAACACCCCCCTCACTGCTTAAACCAAGAGATGGTTTTACCATGGTCGGACTCCAATGTGGCCAGGTAAGCATGGCTATGCTTAGCCGCAAATAGACCGAACTATCCTTAGTTCGGTTCACTGCCCTTACCTTAGTTCCTCTTCCATAAACCATAGTAAGCCCAAACCGAGCTAACTTTTAGTAAGGTTTAGACTACGTTAATTACACTGCGCTATGACCGGTATAAGTTTTAGTATGGTGACCGAACTAACCGTAGGCCCTTTAGGACCGGAGTAACTTCACGCCTCTGCAAGACCGGAGTAACTTTATAGCCATTTTACTCAGCACTCTCACACGCAGCTCATAACGGCCCATTACCTAACTCGGCCCAATTTTCATGTAAATTACAACCAAGCCTTGATTGTTCTCCTCTGGCCACGAATAAATAAACAAAACGAGACAAATTTTATCAATAATTACAATGAACTTTCTTCGAGTATAAAGAAATTATCACTAGTTTTATAATTTTATAATAATTACACTAACTTTCCGAAATGGTGGACACGGTTAAAGACATATTTGAATTGACATTTTTAACCCCCAAATATTATTTAAAAAATGGCATCATAATTCTTAAGGTTTTGAAGAACTTTGCTAAGAGAGTTCGGATCCTTTGTGATTAACTTGTGTAATTAATTAGAATGAAATATTTTGTTTGGTTAACAATTTAGGGACTGACATGAGTAAACATTAGATTTGAAACAAAAATAAAATATACGTCAGTATATAAATGAACATTGAATTATTGTCTAAGTAATTATGTGAACTAACCAACAACTTTACAAAATAGTGCACAACTTAACTTTTTAGGATCTAAATTGGTTAAAAAATTTCCTAGTTCTTTTTCTCTCCTCACTCTCCTATTTCCATGACAGCGCCGTCCAACTCAGAATCATTTTCACCGCCGCCCAACAGCAATGTCATCGTATTCTCCTCCCCAACTCAACCAACACCATCACCTCTTGGATCCAAAAGACATTACCACCTCTTGGATTCGAAAAATATATCATTCACACCAGCTAAAATTTGACATTTCACATTGTAGAAGTGATAAAATTTGGCAGTAGCATGCCATTTTAGATATCCTGCAATTAAGATAATATTATTGTTGGTTATTTTGGCAAAAGTTTATAAGTACTTTTCTTTTATGTTGGTACCATTTTGTCACAAAGCACGATATTGTAGTAGAAATTATTCAATTTTCCGAGAATAAAGTTCATGTGGTGCTCTAAAGTAATAGTTTTTGATTTGAACAATTTAGACCATCATTTTTGTATTGAAATTTAAAAATTTAAAAATGAAATGAAACATTACTCCAAAAATTGTGAATAATTTCTCGCTGTGTAGGGTGTTCGAGTTTGGGACTTGGCGTGAGTGCAAGAAGGCAGAGGTGGAGGATTTGGTGCCTTTAGAGGTTGTCTAATGCTTCTCATTAATCTTCGTGTTTTTTATTCTAAAAAAAATTCTTCTTACTTTTTAGTATCCTCCACAAAAGGTTTAGAGGCGTTTGGTATCACCTCTATAATTGTACTTATTTAGATCATATCACATCTCTACTTTTTTTATACATTTTTTTGTAAAAAATTAAAAAATATATTTATTTAAATCATTTTAAATACCCCTTAGTGTCATAATATAAACATGAGTTTGGTTATGGTGTGCAACTTACACCTTACACCTTACACCTTACACTTACACCTTTTGTGAAAAATTAAACCTTATACTTACACTTTTTTTGAGGTTGCACACCATATGCAACTCACTTACACCTTACACCTTACACTTATACCTTATACTTATACTTACACCTTACACTTACACTTTTTGTGTAAGTGGCACATGGTGTGCAATTGCACACTTAAGAAAAGTCCTATAAACATAGATAACTCTCTGATTTTAGGCCTAACTCAAGAAATTAAACTGTAATTCAATCTTATTATTATTAGTAGTAGTAGTATTATTAGGTTTTTATTAATAGGCACTGGTTAATATATGTATATATATTATACATAAAAGTAAATGTAATAAAAAAATATAAAAACACTTTAAACATTTTTAACATTTATTCAAATGGTACAAGCTACCAAGACCATAATTATTATTGGTACGACTACTTATGCAGCAAATTGAATGATTTTATATTTGTAACGCCCTCAAAATAATACGGTAAATACATTTCAGAAGTATACATATAACAACATAAATCAGAGTACAAAGTTCTTTTATTACATGAAGATGATAATACAAAAGAGTTTAACATAATAAGGGCTGGTTTGGCGTAGCCTAAATAAGGCAAAAAGTCAAAAAGTTACTCAAAAAGTTAAAAAGATATCACTATTCACCAAAAAAAAAAAAATTAAAATACCAATTTTTTACAAAAAGTACACACACCGAATTGATGTATGTGCAGCTGCTGTGCTGCGGCAGTGGACAGAAATGAAATGATTGGGTGTGATTTGCACACACACCGCTGTTCGGCCTGTGGGGCTATCACGGGTCCCGTTTTGATAATCTGAACCGTTAAATGTGTAGAACTCGTCGAGTACTATATGTCTGTAAAAAATCACATTGATCGAATATCAATAACTATATGATCAAATCAGTTATATACAACAAATGGATGGTGTTATAATTAATGATTGAAAAATAAATAAATCTGATCAGATAGCTATCAATATCCGATCAATGTGATTTTTTATAAACACATAGTGTTCGACGAGTTATACGCATTAAACGGTTCAGATTATTAAAATGGGACCTGTGATGACTCCCACGGGCCAAACAAAACCGTCCAGTACAATGCCCAAAAATTAGCCAATAATTTCCTACTCCAATTCACGCATACAGGTTGTACGGCTGTGGCCCACCTCTCTCTAATCTTCTCCTACACACTTTTTTTATACAATTTTTTAATACATATTTTTCCATAAAAAGTCAAAAAGTTAACCCAAACCTCCATATTTTTTTCCTAACTTTTTTAGTCTAAAAAGACAAAAAGTGCACTTTTTTTGGACACCCCAAACCAGCCCTAAATGCCCTTCGGGCTTACACCTTTCCAAGTCTTAGCTTAGTTATAATAAAAGGAGACTAGCTTATACACATTTAGCCCTAGGCTATACAAAAAGATAACAAAACAAGAAGCTATTGCTTCTCAAAGATCCCTCCAATGCTATTGCCTTGGTAGAGGCATGCCATCATTACTTGAAAATATTTTTCCTAAATAGGGTGAGCCATAACCTAGTAGAAATACTCTAACATAGTATATGAGATTTAATAAATATATAAGTACATGTGCATATACAATACCCGGGATACAACATTCATACCATATATTGCCGTAGAATATAGATTCCATACTACATTTCATTTTCTCCCAATTCATTCCAATGTATATGATTCAATTTCATTAATCTTTAATAACTCAAATGAGACTACAACTCAATGGTTCAACAAATTCACACTCAACACATAACACTTTCAATTTACCATTTTACGGATATTTCGTCCGTGAGATCGGCACCCATGTGCAATGTCAACTTGCCATTTTACGGATATTTTGTCCGCGGGATTGACACCCATGTAAAATTTCGGAACTTTCACTCAAGACACTCCGACCAACTTAATTAGAATGGAGTCCATCCCCTTTCTCATCCCACACAACCATATACAATGTATTTAAACACATAATCACACATATAGAGTACATCACTTTTCTCCTCCCACATAAACATACATATACAATGTATTTACAATGTGATCATATTCAATAATAATCAACCATGGGATAGTTTTAATTTACCTAATCCACATGCAATTTCTACAACAATCAAAACTATCCTCCACCGATAGCCAATATAGATATTTCTAAAATAGATATACAATCTCAAGACAGATAATGTATTCAAAATTTTCAAAGATGAGACACATCATCTATTCAATTTCACCATCCGTTTCAATACTAGCCCAATTCCATAATTTCAACACCAATCTTAACTATTTATACAAAATAGATATGATGGTCAGTTTAGGGCAAAAATCCCCCTTTTCGAAATTATCAATCCAAGTACCAAAATCACCCATTTTGACACAATAAGACTTCATTCTCAAACCCCAAGCTCATTTATTTCATTACCACCAAAAACCCCTCTTTTACATCTCACACAAACCCTAGGTTTGTTTCAAATACTCCCAAAACCCACCATTGTTACACAACCACAAATAACTAAGTTAAAAACCATAACAAAGTGTAGAAATCCCTATTTCAAAGAGAAAAGATGAGCCAAGCAAGGATGGAACTTCAAAAATGCCGAAACCAACTTCCAATCGGATGAAAATGAAGATCTTGAGGAGCTTAATCTTTTTATCAAAGGGAGTAGGGTGGAGAAATCACTAGATCTAGGTAGAAATGTAGAGAGAATGTGAGTTTTAGAAAGAGAGGCTCTCAATTTTAGGGTTTAGGATGAAAATATATGAAAAAGTTATGTAAAAAGTGATGTAAAAAGTGTTTTTCGCGATCTGATATACGCGCAGTCCGCTCGAGCAGAGAACTTGGCGCTCGAGTGTCAGACACAAAGTTTTGCTCCACTTGAGCGCAAGAAGAGCCCGCTCGAGCGTAAAATACACACATCCAGTATCTATGCGAACAATAGGCAACCCGCTCGAGCGCAAGGAAGGCCGTTCGAGTACCCACTCGCTCGAGCATAGGAAATACAGCTCGAGCGTGAAGAACATCCCTCAAGTACTTTTGCAAATGTGCAAAGTACTGAGAGTTTGCACATCCCGCTTGAGTGCAAGAAGACCTGCTCGAGTGGAAATTTTGGACAACACAGGTTTGGAAAAACAAGTAACCAACCTGTTTCAAACACAACCACAACCCGATAACCAAAATAAAAAGGAGACAAGGGAAATAAGATATGAATCACTATTCGAAACCACACCAACCCGAGTCCGAACTACCCCAAGAGACGGGTCAAAACCGGAATCGCTATAACCTCCCCCCTTAAATAATTTTGTACCCGAAATTACAAATCAAGTTCAAGAACAACATTAGATCATTCATAACAATGTTATTCTCACAAATTCAATACCATGACCCATCATTCGGTCATCCATTCTCATCGACCCGATACATAAGTCCCATATTAAAATGAAATTTATAATTTTTCAAAATATTTACAATGTTTAATCAAATTCATATTTTCAAAATTTACCTAGCATATACAATGCCTCCAAGAGTGATACAATACACAATATTTCATATTCTCAACACATATGTAATGTTTATATTGAATTCATGTTTCCAAAATGCCCATAACATATACAATGTTTTCATAATTTAAAACATCTACAATGCTTATACCTCTCATCATCATAATCAAATCTCAATACATGTTTAGATATCAACAAACAAGTCCGGATATTTCTCTTGAACTTCCAATTCACATTCCCAAATCTCTTCCTCGACCCCGTGATATTTCCACAGTACTTTTACTAAGGGGATTGTCTTTCCTCGCAAGACTTGGTCCCTTCTATCCAAGACTTTCATCGGTCTCTCCTCAAACGAGGCATCCTCATCTACCTCCAAGTCGGTCCAATCCAACACATGCGATGGATCCGGCTAATACTTCCGAAGCATACTAATATGAAACACGTCATGCACTCCGAAAAGTTGTGGTGGCAACGCGAAACGATAAGCAACCTCCCCAATCTGCTCAAGAATCTCAAAAGGGCCAATAAACCGAGCGGATAACTTCCCACTCTTCCCGAATCTCATCAAACCCCGCATAGGTGATATTTTCAAAAACATATGGTCTCCCACCTCAAAAGACAAGATTATCCGCTTACGGTCAGCATAGCTCTTCAGGCAACTATGAGCCGTAACCAACCTCTTACGAATAAGTGCCACCTTTTCCGTCGTTTCCCGAACCAACTCTGAGCCCAACAACGGTGCATCACCCACCTCGGCCCAACACACTAGGGATCTACAAGGTCGACCATACAAGGCCTCAAACGGTGCCATACCAATACTCGATTGGAAGCTATTGTTAGAGGCAAACTCCACTAAGGGTAGATGCCTCTCCCATGAACCCTTGGACACACCCTCGAAGCATACCCTCAAGGATCTGAATGGTACGCTCGGACTGTCCGTCAGTCTGAGGATGGTACATAATACTAAAGGTCAATCTAGTGCCTAAGGCACTCTGCAAACTCTACCACAATCGAGCTGTGAAACGTGGATCTCTATTCGAAACAGTTGTCACAGGGACCCCGTGCAACCTCACTATGTCCTTGAAATACAAGTCGGCAAGATAGTCTACCGAATCACTCACGCGCATAGGTATGAAGTGCGTAGACTTAGTTAACCGGTCAACTACCTCCCAAATGGCATCACTACCCGTTGAGTCCTCAGAAGGCCCACGACAAAATCCATCGTGACATGCTGTAACAAGCCCGCGGGGGGGACCTCGCTACAGCTCGGACTCGATTTCGTGTCACGGTTCTTAATCTTGAACCAAAGAGTCCAAATCCGGCAAATCGTTTTGGAAAACAGATTTTTTGAAAGAAGTGCCAAACATGGACTGCTTTGCCAGATACAGAGTCGCCACCTAAATATTTTTTTAAATGGGAAATTTAGGAAACCCTGACTCGTTGCCAAAGGCCACGTGTCCGTCATCACCAAAGTTGCCTCGGCTCGGGAACTTGGGTACGATTGGGGAAGGTCACTTCGTGAGCACCCCCGCTCGCCCGGTCAAAGACCGGCCTCTACTAACCATGATATCTGTTTTTGAAAACATTGTGAGTTCTTATTCCGATTATTAGCCTAGGTTACTATGTGATGCTCGCAGCAAATAAGTATAGACTGGGTCGCCTGAATTGGAACAAAACATTTCATGTTTGTTTGTTTGAAAATGGTTTGATGGTGCTACCCGCAGGTAGGCTAAGACGTGGATTTGCCACCCTCAGGTGGGCTTAGAAAACATGATTTTGCCACTATCTAGTGGGCTTAAAACAAACATTTGACGTATTGTCCCAATCCAAGCAACTCAACCTCCACCCACAGGCATTCAAGGCAGTTATATCACATAAACACATAGCCTCATGGTAAGCATGCTATTCATGGCAGCACTCACACGCATGCAAGGATGCTAAAGCATAAAACTCACCGAGTACTCCGAGCCAAAAACAGAAAACCGATTAGAAATCATGCATGATCCTAATTATACAGAAATGTCTAATGCAACGCATGCAATAATGCAACTATAGCAGACTCGGCTATTCTAAACATGGCATATGGAATGCTACAGCTAACAAGTATTCAACTTGGAATTGAAATACAATGCAGTTTGTATGATGCGCCGAGCCCGGTGCGTGCAAAACAGATGAATGATGCAAAACATGCTGTCATACTGTATGCTAATTGAAATATGCCCTATATCTAACCATCATAAGCGGGTAAATAAAAGGGAAGAAAGACGTGGGGTTGGAAGACATACATCACACTCACCCACACTTATTACAGTTATGCCCTCGCGCAGAGGGTCCGAATAAATAATACAGTTCGAATAAAAGAATAATACAGTCCGAAATGTACAGTCCGAATAATATACAAGTTCCTAATTAATTAACAAATTAAACTAAGAAAGCTGTAAACTGGCATGCAAGCCAGGGGTTGCCTCGATTCTGCTCCGAATAATGAAATGATGCATGTTGGGCTGCCCTGCGCGGAAATCCACGGCGATGCCCCGATTAGCCTCTGTTTGCAGTGTTTCTTGAAATGCGTGCCAGACTCCGAAAAGTTGCTGATTCTTCATTTTGCTGCAACAGAGAGCAGGAAAGGGGCATAGCAATGTATTTCACAAATATATGCATGCCTCGATCCTCGTACCACTAATCACGCATCTCGATACATGATGGCCGAGGAGTCGGATTGCACAACTCCATATAGGATGAATGCAGATAAATGCTACAACAAAACCTAACTCCATCATGGGTAATCCGGAGCGTCAGTGACTTGGGAATTGAGACCCGTTCCGTCACTCGGAGTACGAAACGCGCCTCGTTTCCCGTGGCCGGGGTAACTCCTATCCCGAACACGATGCAATATGCATGATATGTATGAAATGCAACTAAAATATAATCCTAACATACACAATGCTATGAAAATTAGATGCCTCGAAATGCGTGCACACGGGCGCGCAAACCGAGGCGATGATCCTAAGGCATGAAATGGCATACGCAATGCAATTGGACTTACACTAACACGAGTGGACCTCAGCCACACTCACATAAGAGGCCGTCGGATAAAAAAGAAGTGCCTCGAAATGCGTGCCCACGGGCGCGCAAACTGAGGCAATGGCATACGGAATGCAATGATGCGAAAATGACATATAGAATGCAGAATGGACTTATACTAACATGAGTGAGCCTCAGCCACACTCACACGGGAGGCCGTCGGATAAAAAAATGAAGTGCCTCGAAATGCGTGCACACGGGCGCGCAAACCGAGGAAATGGATTAAAGCATGAAATGACATACGAAATGCGAAATGGGCTTATACTAACATGAGTGAGCCTCAGCCACACTCACATGAGAGGCCGAAGATGAAAATGAGGTGCCTCGAAGTGCGCGCACATGGGCGCGCAAACCGAGGCAATGCGTTTAAGCATGAAATGACATGGAAAATGATATGCAAACATGCAAATGGAATTTCAGCACTTACAAATGATGCAAAACAGTCCCGAAAGGTGGGGAAATGATACCAAATGCTCGGAATGGTCCCGAAATGCGATAATAAGCTCCCGGAATGGCCTATAGCCATACTAAACATGCATAATTGGTACGTGACATGCAAAACAGTAGCAAGGCAGCCCCAAAATAGCATTCTTTACAGTACAAAACAAGGCGAAATAATGAGCATAGATAGGTCAACAATAGCATGCAAAAATACGGGCCAAGAGAGGGGTATTGAAGCAAGTAGTGTATGCGATGCTAAAATGGAAAAGTACCCTTCTACAACACTGATTAGGGGCTAAAAAGATGCACATTTACAGTAGATGACATCCCCCAACTCAGTATGCAAACATGGTAAAAATGCTATGCAAGAATAAGGATACATTAGGCTATAACATGAAGTACTCCAAAAATTCATCAAACCAGCAAAGACCCTTAATTAAATATGTCAAGAAGATCAAAATATGACTCTTTCTAGTTCTGATGATGGCCGAAAACAGAAGCTAGATAAGCTTTAAAAAGCATGCAAAATGGGGGTCAAAGAGGGGTATAGGGACAAGTATAACATGGAGACTCCAAACAAGATTGATCCCTTCTACAATATTGTATAGGGACACAAAATAAGCTCACTCACAGTTCATGACATGTTCCAAAACAGACTTCATGTAGGTCAAACAAATCATGCAAGTTTACGGTAAATATGAGAAATTATGAAGCAAGTGCATGATAGAGAGGCCAAACAGGGTTGATCCCTTCTTCAATGTTGAAGAGGGGCTCAAAATAGGCCCACTCACAGTTTATATTGTGCCCGAAAACAGATCACTCATAAGCCTAATATTTCATGCAAAAACAAGGGTAAAACATGGATTCAAAGCAAGTAGCATATGGAGCATGAAAACAAGGTTGAGCCCTTCTTCAATGTTGAATAGGGCTTCAAAATAAGCACAATATCAGTTCATGAGATGCTCCAATTCAGATCACACATAGGCCAAATATTCAATGCAAAATAATGGCATATAAGAGGATATTGAAAGAAGTGCAAGATGGGGGGCTCAAACAGAGTTGAGCCCTTGAACAAACATCAAGAATAGCTCAAAAGAGGACCACTTTCAGTATTGGTCGGAGCTCAAAACAGTGATCAAGTAGGGTTAAGAAAAGAGGCAAGAAAGTGGTGTAAAAGAGGGAGTTTGAGACTTACCCTTGAAGACCTTTCTTTCTTTGCTTCTTGGCTTGAGAAATGTTGCTTCTAAGCCTTCAAGAACCTCTCCTTGTTGCTGGAAATGGACTGGTGATGGTAGTGCTTGATGATGATCAAGAAATGGCACTAAACTTGAAGATTTGAAAGAGATAGAGAGGGATATCAATGTGTATGCTTGAAGCCAAATTTTCTAACCCTTAGAAGAGTGTTTTAGCTGCTGTTATATGGACAAAAGGAGGGGTGGCAAGTGGAGGGAAATGCACCCAAGTATTCCCCTCCAAAAATATCCCCCGGATACAGATCTTTTCTGGGGGAAACAGCTGTGCAGCTGTAAGGAACACATCCCAAGGAGCATGGCGGGCTAGGCACTTTTTCTGCAGGTGGCCGGCCGGCCACCCCCCATGGCCGGCCGACCAAGGGGTAAAAATGAACTCTTGAATTAATGGCCGGCCACCACACATTGGTGGCCTCCCATGTGTACTGAACAAGACCCTATGGTTCAAATCTGGCAACTCTGAAACAAGAGAGAGAATAGGCCAATTCAAAGAGGGGTTCAAAAGGTTCAATGAGAATTACTGGCCAGCCATATGTTTTTAGGGTCCTCCCATGTGTGTACATCACAAATATGTTGTTTTGGTTTGAAGAAAATGGCCCTAGGGTGGTCAACATTAGCCCGGAAGTGAGAAAAACGGGCGCCGGGGGGCGCCGGAAGAGCATAACAGGTTGCTTGGACAATTACTAGCCTCCCACCCTCCAGTGACCTTCCTTATGATGAAACAGAGGTACCTGCCAAAAATGAACGAAAACCGATGCAAAACGAATGCTCGGGGGCCAAACCGCGCGGTTCGGGGTCCCGAAAATCGGCCGTTAAGCACCGAAAGCGGTGTTCGGCCATGAAGTGGGTATCTAAGACCCCAGTGTCCCTCGTTATGATAAAACAGAGGTACCTTCTAAGAATGAACGAAAACCGATGCAAAACGAATGCTTGGGGGCCAAACCGCGCGGTTCGGGGTCCCGAAAATCGGCCGTTAAGCACCGAAAGCGGTGTTTGGCCACGAAGTGGGTATCTAAGACCCCAGTGTCCCTCGAAAGGGAGTAAATGAGATGCAAGCCAAAAACCGGAGGAATCGGAGATGGTTGGGTGGTCCCGAACCGAGGCACACGGCCTGACGGCTCCGAAAACCGGGAACCGGGCTCCGAAATGGGCAAAATGGCCTACGGCCACGAAAAGTAGCCCACGGCCACTGAGAGATGGTCTACGGGACCTCTCCCTCCCCTCAGGAAGAAAAACAGAGAAAATCGAGTCTGGTTCGCAAACCGAGACAAGGTGCAGAAGAGGGTTCGGAAGTCCGGAGGCAAGGCTCACAGCCACGACTCTGAGACTTCTGAACGAGCACGATATGCAACATCACCGAGCACTCAATCGGTGACGTCTGAGTCTTAAGGTCGGTCAAAAATGGGGTGTCTACAGTTGCCCCTCTTTGACAGAACTTGGAAGTCACAAGTGACGGGAGTGAATGTCAAAGCCCAGAGACGACCCATTTTTGACAAGGCCGAAGACTTAGACAGTCATACAAGATGAACAGAGATATGCGCCCGCAGGCGTGCCCGCAGGCAAAGGGGGCAAAATGCAAATGATATACACAGAGCCAAATGATCATGCAAATGCAGCAAGCTGTAATGAGGCAAGTATTCGCAAATAGATGCAACAGTTTTAAGCAAGAATGCAAAGCAACAACTACATTTCATGCAGTTAGGAATGCGGAGAATGATTCGATTATCGTCGCGTCTCAACACGGAGAAGATACGATACCTGCGCGATTCGTCTGGTCGCACCAGCCTCAAATGAACCGTACATACAATATCGTGCTTGCAAAAGAGAGAAACTCAACAAGAACAACATGCTAACAACATATATTCAATGTGATTCCTGTGGTTCCAAAAGTTTGACACACGCAGTGTCGGCGAGTGAATGCAACACAATGTAAGGAAGGAACACGCGTGACAACGCATGCTCGAGCACAGAGGTATGGTACACCAAGAAATCATGCATGACAATGCAAAATGTTCATGAGAATGCAAGTTATGTGCAAAACAACGCAAAACGAGCATAAGCCAGGGTGCCCGTTTGTTGCGAAATAACGAGTAAGAAAACGCGCATTTCGGTGAAGGCAACTCAACCGCGGCCTCGGGTTCACCTCCCGGAGAGATTACAACATGATCAAAAAGGATACACCTTGATTTTGATGAATGATGATGAGACACATGTCAGAAACTGCAGCTGAAGTTCCGGCGGACCGATTTCGCGACCGGAAGGAAGTGCACTTTTCTTGAACTTTTTCAGGTCCCGGGAGCTCCAATTTCCTCAAAATTTGCAGAGAGCTAGAGGGGGGTGTGGGGGAGATGGCCGGCCAAGTGGTGGTCCTAGGGGAGGCCACCGGCCATGCTTCAAAAAGCAAATGGCGGCCAGCCAGGAAAGGTGGCCGGCCGGCCATCTGTCCAAAAGTAGGGGCAATTCGTCTTTTTTCTCATTTCTATATATACACTCACCCATTCAATCCGAAATCACTCCCAGCCGGAAGCCTGGAAACTTCTCTTCTTGCTCTCTAAGCCATTTTTTCTTTCAGATCTGCACTTTATACGTGCTTTTCAGCCTTTTCTGCAAGTTGTTTTCGCGAAATCCTTCAGTTTAGAGCACTTTGAAGCGACTAAATTTTGATTTCGGAGCTTCTTCTCTCATTTTCACCACTTGAGGTAAGTTTGTCTCAATATTTGGAAGATTTTCGGGAGTTGACTTTTGTTGACTTTTCATTTCCCGGGAGTTGATTTGTTGACTTTTTCCAATTTTGGCTCATTTTGCTCATTTTTGCTCCTTTTTGCAAATTTCTTGAAATGCAAGGCAATTTCCCTCACGGTGGAGGTCCTCCAGGCGCCGGAGATGATTTTGATATTATGGCACTCCCCCTGAGGGTCCGTCCTTTTGTCCCTGAGAGATATGCCCCGGCAGTGCACATCCTTCCGCGAGCGGTTTTCCGTCATTTCACTGACTTCAATGATCGGGTACCCGAGAGACTTGCTCTGCGAGAGCCGCGAGCAGCACCTCTCTTCCGAGGCACGAGAGGTATTTTACTTCATTTTCTGCATTTTCCGTGCGCTTTGTAGCTTTGCCATGCTTAAACACACAGTTGTAGCTTATGACATAGTACTTTGTTTGCACTCCGAACATGTGACTTAAACACTTGAATTTCTGAACATTAGGCTCACTGATTGATTGTGAATGCACGGCGCACACTGACTACAAGTAGAACACACAGTCCCAAATTCTGATTTTCTGAACACACAGTCCAAGTTGATGGTGAACACACAGCCCACACTGATTACGAGTAGAACACACAGTCCCAAATACAAATTAAAGTGAACATGCAGCCCACTGATTAGGATTTAAACACGCAGCCCAAAACACTGATTTACTGAACACGCAGCCCAGATAGAAATAAATGTGAACACGCAGCCCACTAATTAATGATTTGAACACGCAGCCCAAAACACTGATTTACTGAACACGCAGCCCAGGTAGAAATAAAGTGAACCCGCAGCCCACTGATATGATTTGAACACGCAGCCCAAAACACTGATTTACTGAACACGCAGCCCAGATATAAATAAAGTGAACACGCAGCCCACTGATTAATGATTTGAACACGCAGCCCAAAACACTGATTTACTTGAACACGCAGCCCAGATATAAATAAAGTGAACACGCAGCCCACTGATTAATGATTTGAACACGTAGCCCAAAACACTGATTTACTAAACACGCAGCCCAGGTATAAATAAAGTGAACACGCAGCCCACTGATTAATGATTTGAACACGCAGCCCAAAACACTGATTTACTGAACACGCAGCCCAGGTAGAAATAAAGTGAACACGCAGCCCACTGATTAATGATTTGAACACGCAGCCCAAAACACTGATTTACTGAACACGCAGCCCAGATATAAATAAAGTGAACACGCAGCCCACTGATTAATGATTTGAACACGCAGCCCAAAACACTGATTTACTGAACACGCAGCCCAGATATAAATAAAGTGAACACGCAGCCCACTGATTAATGATTTGAACACGCAGCCCAAAACACTGATTTACTGAACACGCAGCCCAGGTAGAAATAAAGTGAACACGCAGCCCACTGATTAATGATTTGAACACACAGCCCAAAACACTGATTACTGAACACGCAGCCCAGGTAGAAATAAAGTGAAACGCAGGCCCACTGATTAATGATTTGAACACGAGCCCAAAACACTGATTTACTGAACACGCAGCCCATGTAGAAATAAAGTGAACACGCAGCCCACTGATTAATGATTATTGAACACGCAGCTGTAGACACCCCATTTTTGACCGACCTTAAGACTCAGACGTCGCCGATTGAGCGCTCGGGTGATGTTGCATATTGTGCTCGTTCAGAAGTCTCAGAGTCCCGGCCATGCGCCCTGCCTCCAGACTTCCGAACTCTCTGTTGTGCCTTGCCTCGGTTTGCGAACCGGACTCGATTTTCTCTGTTTTCTTTCCTGAAGGGAGGGAGAGGTCCAGTAGACCATCTCTCAGTGGCCGTGGGCTACATTTCGTGGCCGTAGGCCATTTTGCCCATTTCGGAGCCTGGTTCCCGATTTTCGGAGCCGTCAGGCCGTGTGCCTCGGTTCGGGACCACCCAACCATCTCCGATTCCTCCGATTCTTGGCAGGTACTCTGTTTTGTCATAACAGGGCACACTGGGGCCCCTGATGCCTACTTCGTGGCCGTACGCCACTTTCGGTGCTTATAGCCGGTTTTCGGGCCCCGAACCTCGCGGTTTGGCCCCCGAGCATTCATTTCGCATCGGTTTTTTTCTCCGATTTTTGGCAGGTACCTCTGTTTTATCATTCCGAGGAACACTGGGGCCTCTGATACCCACTTCGCTGCTGAACACCACTTCCGGTGCCTGCAGCCCATTTTCGGGACCCCGAATTTGCGCGTTTTGGGCCCCGAGCGTTCATCAGCTCATTTATTTTTGTTCGATTTTGGCAGGTACCTCTGTTTCAGCACCAGGGAGATCACTAGGGGGGGGAGGCCAGCAATTATCCCAGAAACCAGTTTCGCTCCTCCGGCGGCCCGTTTTGCTCACTTCCGGGCTAATGTTGAATACCCTGGGGATATTTTCTTCCAACCAAGCTACATATCTGTGATGAGGGCACATGGGAGGACCCTAAAAGTGCATGGTCGGCCAGCAATTGTGGATTTCATTTTTGGGCCTCTCCTTCAAATGCAATGTTGTGACTCCTGCTTCAGTGTTGCCACATTCCGACCATGGAACCTTGTTTTACACACATGGGAGGACACCAAAAAAGTGGTGGTTGGCCAGTAATTGTTACATTCATTTTTGAGCCTCTCCTTCAAGTTCTATGTTGTGACTCTTGTTTCAGTGTTGCCAGATTCCAACCTTGGGGCTTTATTCTACACACCTGGGAGGACACCAAGGAGTGGTGGTCGGCCAGCATTTCTTTACTTCATTTTTGGGCCATGGCCGGCCGGCCAGGGTGAGTGGCTGGCCGACCAGGTGGGGTGGCCGGCCGGCCACCTTCCAGAAAATTACCTGGCCGGCCAGCTTTCTGCTTTTCACCCCTTTATAGCTGTCCAGCTACTTTTTGAAATATTCCCCCTCCTCCGGGGATATTTTGGGAGGGAAAGCTTGGATGCATTTCCCTCCCCTTTTACACCTTTTCTTGCCTATTTAAGGGGCTGGACAGCTCCTTCCCTAGGGTTAGAAACTTCTTCTCAAGACTTCATCTTCCAAAACCTCCATTTTCATCCTCAAAAGCTCCAAAAACCTTCAAGTTTCTAGCCCATTCCTTCATCAACCCTAAGCCTCACCATCACCACTTCCATTCCAGCAGCAAAGGAAGCTTTTTCAGAGGCTAAGGACCAACAAATTCAAGCCAAGAAGCAACAAAAGCTTGATCTTCAAGGGTAAGTCTCTAATTCCATTTTTCTTGCATAATTTTGCTTCAATTCTTTACCCTACTTGCTCACTGTTTTGGGCTCTGACCCCTACTGATTTTGTGCTTTATTTTGAGCCCCTCTACAACATTGTAGAAGGGCTCAACCTTGTTTAGTATCTCTATCATGCTCTTCCTTCAATACCTCTCTTTATGCCAATTTTGCATGCTTTGTTTGGCTTTTGAGTGATCTGTTTTCGAGCATGAAATATACTGTGAGTGGGCCTATTTTGAGCCCCTCTTCAATATTGAAGAAGGGCTCAACCATGTTTGGTGGTTCTATCATGCACTTGCTTTGTAATCCTTCCAATTTACCGTAAAATTGCATGGTTTCTTTAGCCTATTTGAAGTCTGATTTTGAGCATATCATTAACTGAGATTGAGCTTATTTGTGTCCCTATACATTATTGTAGAAGGGATCAACTTGGTTGGGGGTCTCCATGTTACACTTTCCTTTATATCTCTCTTTGACCCCAGTTTGCATGCATTTTAAGCTTATCTAGCTTCTGATTTGAGCCTTCATCAGGCTAGGAAAGAGCCTTGTTTGGTCCTTCTCATGATGTTTTGTTAAGGGTCTTAGGCCATTTGGTGCATGCTTTTGGTACTTCATGTAATATCCTCTTTGATTCCGTAAAATTGCATGCTTTGTTAGGCTTTCTTGGCTTCTGTTTTGAGCCTTCATCAGGCTTATAAAGTGTCTTAAAATGACCCATTATTCATATTTTGTTAAGGGTCTTAGGCCATTTGGTGCATGCTTTTGGTACCTCATGTTATAGCCTTTGTTGGTTCATTATTTTGCATGCTATGTTTAGCCTATCTACATACTGAATTTGGAGATGTCATCTCTTGTAAATGTGCATATTTTTGGTCCCTCTTTAATGTTGTAGAACTGTGTTTTTCAGTTGAGCATTGTATATACCACTTGCTTTGCAATTCTCCTTTTCCCCCCATTTTTGCATGCCATTTTTGCCATACTTGTGATCATTGTTTGGCTATACTTTGTACTAAAAAATGCTAGTTTAGGGGCTGCCTTGCTACTGTTTTACATTTCATGTCCATATTGTGCATGTTTGGCATAGCTGTAGGCCATTTCGGGTGCATAACATCGCATTTTGGGCATCGGGTGTAATTTTGTCATAATTCGGGGGCTATTTGTGCATCATTTTAGCTGCTGAAATTGGCATTTTCCATGTGCCATATGCCACATCTCATTTGCATGTCATTTTTGCGCCTTCGGGCCATGCCTCGGTTTGCGTGCCCGTGTGCACGCATTTCGAGGCAGCTCACTTTCGTCTCTGGGCAGCTTATGTGAGTGCGGCTGAGACCCTCTCATGTTAGCGTAAGCCCAATTCGCATTCCGCATGTCATTTTTGCGCCTTAGGGCCATGCCTCGGTTTGCGTGTCCGTGTGCACGATTTCGAGGCACTTCACTTTCGTCTCTCGGCAGCTTATGTGAGTGTGGCTGAGGCCCTCTCATGTTGGCGTAAGCCCTCATTGCATTCCGTATGCCATTTTATGCATTCCTCGGTTTGCGTGCCCGCGGGCACGCACTTCGAGACATCTCATTTTAGCATCATACATATCATTTCCATGTCATTTTGCATTCTGTATGCATCGCCTCGTATGCGCGCCCGTGGGCACACATTTCGAGGCATCTCATTTTATCCGACGGCCTCTTATGTGAGTGTGGCTGAGGCTCACTCATGTTAGTGTAAGTCCAATTGCATTGCATATGCCATTTTATGCCTTAGGATCATCGCCTCGGCTTGCGCGCCCGTGGGCACGTATTTTGAGGCATCTCATTTTCATAGCATTGCGTATGCTAGGTCATGTATTAGCTGCATTTCATGCATATCATGCATATTGCATCGTGTTCGGGATAGAGTTAGCCCGGGCACGGGAAACGAGGCACATTTCGCACCCCGAGTGACGGAACGGGTCTCAATTCCCCAGTCACCGACACTCCGGATTACCCATGATGGAGTTAGGTTTTGTTGTAGCATTCATCTGCTTCACCCTATATTGAGTTGTGCAATCCGATTCCTCGGCCATCATGCATCGATATGCGTGATTGGTGGCACGAGGATCGAGGCATGCATATATTTGTGAAATACATTGCTATGCCTTTTCCTGCTCTCTGTTGCAGCAAAATAGAGAATCAGCAACTTTTCGGAGTCTGGCGCGCATTCAAGAAACATTGCAAACAGAGGCTGATTGGGGTATCCCAGTGGATTCCAAAAGGCAACCCAGCATGCATCATTTCATTATCCGGAACGAAGCGAGGCAGCCCCTCCTGGCTTGCAAGCCAATTTTAAAGCTTTCTTAGTTTAATTTGTTAATTAATTAGGAATCTGCATTATTTCGGACTGTTTATTTTCGGACTGTATTATTTATTCGGACCCTCTGCGCGAGGGCACATAATTGTAATAAGTGTGGGTGAGTGTGATGTATGTCTTCCACCCACGTCTTTCTTCCCTTTTATTTACCCGCTTATGATGGTTAGATATAGGGCATATTTCAATTAGCATACAGTATGACAGCATGTTTGCATCATTCATCTGTTTTGCACGCACCGGGCTCGGCGCATCATACAAACTGCATTTGCATTTCAATTCCAAATTGAGTACATGTTAGCTTGTAGCATTTACATGCCATGTTTAGAATAGCCGAGCCTGCTATAGTTGCATTATTGCATGTGTTGCATTAGGCATATCTATAAATTAGGATCATGCATGATTTCTAATTAGCTTCCTGTTTTGGCTTGGAGTACTCGGTGAGTTGTTATGCTTTAGCATCCTGCATGCGGTGTGAGTGTTGCCATGATAGCATGCTTACCATGAGGCTATGTGCTTATGTGATATAACTGCCTTGAATGCCTGTGGGTGGAGGTTGAGTTACTTGGAGTGGAACAAATCATTGATTGTTGTTTTAAGCCCACTAGATAGTGGCAAAATCATATTTCTAAGCCCACCGGAGGGTGGCAAATTCGCGTCTTAGCCTACCTGCGGGTAGCACCATCAAACCATTTGCAAACAAACAAACATGAAATGTTTTGTTCCAATTCAGGCGGCCCAGTCTATACTTGTTTGCTGCGAGCATCACATAGTAACCTAGGCTAATAACCGGAACAAGAACTCACAATGTTTCAAAATCAGATATCATGGTTAGTAGAGGCCGGTCTTTGACCGGGCGAGCGGGGGTGCTCACGATGTGACCTTCCCCAATCGTACCCAAGTTCCCGAGCCAACTTTGGTGATGACGGACACGTGGCCTTTGGCAACGAGTCAGGGTTTCCTAAATTTCCCATTTTAAAAAAATATTAGGTGGCGACTCTGTTATCTGGCAAAGCAGTCCATGTGGCACTTCTTTCAAAAATCTGTTTCCAAAACGATTTGCCGGATTTGGACTCTTTGGTTCAAGATTAAGAACCGTGACATTTGAGTCCTTGAATGTAGTGCCCCAATATGAACAGAACGGGACTTAACCCTCCCGGGGCGTTCGGGGACGTCTACAGTTTCTGGCGACTCTGCTGGGGATAGAGAGAACTTGACTCGAACTCATGATATCTGTTTTTGATTACACTTGTGTGTTTCTTTGCATTGCATTTGCATCGGTGCGCCTAGGACACCGTGTTTGCCATATGCCATTCCCGAACGATTTGCCGGAGGCTTGTCTTCTCAAGTCATGTCCGTAAGGCTGATCGGCTCTGGGCTCTGACAGCATGGGGAACACAAACCCGGTTTTACCGGGGCACCCTTTTTGACCATTCGACCTAGTGTATATTCGGATCCATAGTGACCATTCCAAACTAGGACAGGTTGCTTACCGTTTATAGGTTGTTTGAAACCACTATGTGCGTAGTAAAACCCTAGCTCCTGACAAAATAGGACAGGGAAACCCTATCCCAACATAGGGGTGTTTTGGCTCTCACTTATCTGTTATATGCTTTAGAGTGCGTCTCTACAGGAATGCATGTATCAGTTTGCAAGTTTGGGCATCAGGCCTGCGGGCGCCAGTACAGTATTTTGGGATTCAGTTTACCTGAGGGTATCAGTTTGCAGGACAGAGATTTGGGCAAAATTCAGTAGAGGGCACACTCATTCAAACTATGCTCGTATCTGTTCAGGTGAAATTAGGCTGAGATGCTGTCCATTTTCTCTTTTGCTAGGTAGTCTGGGAACTATAGCTTCAGAAGGCTCCGATATCTCCCGGATACACCGAACTTGTGCTGATAGACTTTGTCGGGTCAGAGATTCAGTTCAAGGGCAATCAGTGTTCCTTTACCAAAGGCAGGGTGAAGAGGGCCAGTCAGGCACAGATCACCAGTTCAGTAGTTACCAGATCAGTGGCCCTTATCCACTCCACCAGTGAACAGTCAGGCTGAGGTGTCAGTTTCTACTGCAGGAATAGATATACCAGTCAGTCAGATGGATCAGCAGAACACGTCAGGGATGGAGGCAAATGATGCGTCAGATGCAAGAAAGTATGAAGCTCATGCAAGAGGACGCTGTCCGCCAAGCGGAATTTTCCAAGCAGCAGGCTGCAATCATGGCTCAGCAGGCTGAGCTCATCATCAGGCTGC